>PVKC010021642.1:0-18058 GCA_004027635.1 Crocidura indochinensis
AAACAAAAAATGAAGAAAATGTTCATTTAAATGTATTTTCCAGTTTAACTCTTATTACCATCTATCTCTGGTTCTATCAAACCTTAGTCATTTTCAACTCTCTGGAGGAGTTATACAGTTAGAATATGTGATTTTCCATAAAATTAATTGTTTACTTATTTATATAAAATTAAAGCTATGGGAATATATACACATTAGAATTTGGGTACCTATAGAATATGTATGCTATTTTTTTTATAAAAGTATATGTTTGCCTATGTATTTCAAATTTCACAATACAAAAATATAAGTTGTAATATGTAAAACAAAGAAGTCTAAATGTTCAGATCAATCTTGACTAGGCTGCTTCCATTAGGAAGTCTTTTCATGGATAACATGCCATTTAGCAGAAAGTCATCCAATCATTAGAAATTGTCAAATACAATTTCTTCTTTCTGTCTTTGATGAAACAAATCCATAACAGATATCTTCCTTTCTCAATGCCACAAAACTAGTTTAGTTGTTGTTCAGGGCCCCAAACACACACCTAAAACACGAGGCACCATATGTAAACATCAGCCCCACATGTAAATATATGTACTGGAGAATTTGCAAGTCTCATCTTCAATTAGTGTTATCGATTTTTCCTGAAAACCAATCCTTAATGTTTTCTAATAAAATTCCATTTATTAGGAAAAAATTCTTGCCATCAGTGAGTGTAAGAATGGTTAATCCATCAAATTCACTTTTTTGTGTGTGTTTGTTTTTGTTTTGTTTGGGTCACACCTGGTGGCGCTCAGGAGTTAGCCCTGGCTATGCACTCAGAAACCGCTCCTGGCTTGGGGGACCATGTGGGACGCCAGAGGATCGAACCGCGGTCAGTCCTAGAGTAGCGCTGGCAAGGCAGACACCTTACATCTAGCGCCACCTTGCCAGCCCCTCAAATTCACTTTTAAAAGACGTGAAAGGAAAGCAGAGAGAAAGGGTGCAATCATTTACATATATATCTTATATTATCTGCTTGCTTTGTTTTTTGTCAACTCATGGATATACCCATTGTTTGGCCTTCATCATAGAGGTGCTGGACATCTATGCAACATTGAGGTTCGAACCTGGGATTCCTACATACAAAATATGGACAGTAGGTCTTTGAACTTCTCTATGGCCTCCTTATCTGGTTGCTTCATAAACACATGTGTCCACATCACATCGTGTCCAAGCAAAAAACCTAGAGAATCTTCCTAGGTCATGCACTGTTTCACGGATGCTGCGTTTTGAGGAAAGAGGAAAGGCAGCCAGCAAATGAGCCAGGTATATAAAGAAACCATTTATTATCATGGATTTTGATTAAATACATGTAATTCAGACCTTGCCTGAGAAATACTAAAATTTATGAATCCAAAAGAAATGAAATCAATATATCACGCAATATTCTCTAACTGGATGGCAGAATATGTAGCCCTTTTCATACAGTAGTTTCATTCCATATGCTCCAGTTTACGTTGACTGCAGAAGCAGCAGACACTACAACCTATCGTGGCCAGAAGAGGGAGCTCAAAGACAAGTTGCCAAGGTACAGCCAGCAGCATCTGAGGGCTTCTGTGGGAAGGAGGTCTCAAAGCTACATCATCTCAAGGAAAGACAGCAGCAAAAATAAATGGGGAAAAAAAGTGCATAGATGACTTAAATAAAGCCAAGTTTGGGAATCTATTAAAAGGGTCATTTTTCAACACCCACATTTATCCCTCCCACTTCTTCCATCTGCTGATTTCAATGAATACAAGGTAATATTAACATCTTTTTTTTTCCCTGAGACAAATGGATCAGTAGCTAAGCAATTTTGGAAAGTTTCTAATTTATTCCTTTAACCATTGTACATGCAAAACATCCTTAAAGTATTGGATCTGGCAAGATTAATTAATTGTAATGTAATTCATACTTGCTTTACCCTCATATCATTTCACCCACTTTTAATATCTATGGATCTTTCTTTGGAGATTTTTTTCTTCCTGATCATATATTTGCTCAAAAATTCTATCCAGATAAACTCCATAAGTATGTATGTACATGGAATTCTAGCTTGAATTATTCTTTTGTAACCAACTTGAAGTCCCACTTAAATATATTTAGGCTTTATTTTATTTATTATCTATATAGCAGAGACCTGTATTGCTCCAGATATTGTGTAGAGATGCACTAGAAAATACAATGCATATATTTGGAGTCTGGTGGGATTGATTAATAGTCAAAGCCATCAATTAAATTATTTCATAGGAATGATATGAAGAAATTAATAAGATAATAGGGAAGGATGACTGGTATGAGGGAGGGATCATATATATTCAAAGGGATCATATTAGTGCAAGAACTTAAATAATAAAGACAACTATACAATCCTGGAATTGGCCAATTTGGGGGCTTAAAGGGCTTAATGGTTATATTATATCTTACTTACTCCACTCTGCTGTTGAAACAAAACAACAGCAGTAATAGCTGTTGTCTTCATATACCTTTGAAATCACTACTTTTTCCTTTCACCTTGTCTGAGTAAATTATCACAAGTATCCTTACATCAACTCTGACCCTTGGGTGGTTTATGTTAAATTCTGGCTAATAAGAGTGGCAGGTGAAAGTAGCAGAAAGAAAAGCTTGGCTGACTCAGTAAAATCCAAGATGTTGCTCCGAAAATGACTGTCTGATTTCTTGTGTGAAACTTCAAGTTGAGGCCCTCACATAATACAATAGCAAATAAATGGGTCTGCCTATTGAACAGTACAATTTTATTTATAAAAGGTCGATAAAAGAGTAAAAGTAATGGAACTGCACATCAAAAGAACTTAGTAAGAGTAATTGGGTGTTTTAAAGGAACATGTTTAGTGCAATGTTATATAATGAGTAGGAGATATAATGTATGAACTAAAGTTAAAGAAATGAAAACAGTGGTCAGATGTAGCCTTGTAGGCTACAGTCAGACATTAAATTTATTTTTTGTTTGAGTCCAGATCTGTCAATGCTTAAGAGTTACTCCTGGCTCTTCACTTAGGAATTATTCTTGGTGGGCTCAGGAGACCATATAGAGTGCCAGATATTATGCAAGACAAGCATCCTACCCATAGTATGTATTATCACTCCAGCACTCTAACTTTTTTCCTAAAACTAGAAGAAAATTTTAATCAGAAAAGTATTATAAAAACTGCATTAAAATTTTAGCTTGAAGACTAGTTTATATCTTATTCAAATGGGAGACAATGACAGCTTTGATTGGGATAGTAATAGATTGGATAAGAATGGATGGTTTCAAACTGTCTTTTGGAGTTAGAATCAATAGGATTTGTTATTACATAAGAAAGGAAAGGAAAAAGGAAATTTAAAGGGTTTTTTTGAGGGGTGGGCTACACCTGGTGATGCTCAGAAATCATTCCTGGAAGGCTGAGGGGACCATATGGAATGCCTGAAGCCAAACCCAGGTTTCTTTAGGAATTGCCACATGCAAGGCAAAAGCCCTATGCCTGTGCTATCACTCCACCCCCAGATTTTAAGATTTTAAGTTTCATACACTGACTAATGCAGTAATATTATTAACTGAGTGGGTTGAAAGGAAAAGGGAGAGAAACATATTTAGAGCCAAAATAGAAGGGATTTTTTAAATTTCTGGACATAAGAACATTTCAACTTTCTTTTAAATATACAAAGAACTCTTTAAGTAAGGTTGGAATCTGAAGGATAGGGCAAATCTAAACACACAACCTTTTAGCCTTCGTAGGTGGTTGTTTCGGTAATCATTTTTGTATGAAGTATTTTTTTTTTTTTGGTTTTTGGGTCACACCCTGCAGTGCTCAGGAGTTACTCCTGGCTCCATGCTCAGAAATTGCTCCTGGCAGGCACAGGAGACCATATGGGACACCAGGATTCGAACTGATGACCTTTTGCATGAAAGACAAACGCCCTACCTTCATGCTATCTCCCGGGCCGCATGAAGTATTCTTTTAACTCATGCTTTTTAGTTCAACACACTGTTTTCTTCATGAACAGATTTCACATATCTGCAGCCCCATCTCTCATCACTTATTTATTACGTCCTTTACCAACATACCATTAACCTCTTTAAGTTGATGAAGATACCAATATTTCTTTCTCATAGTTTAGGGCTTTAGAGCACATATTATTTTGTTTGGTCGTGATGCCAGTTCTACCATCACGCATCCTATTGCCTTGATTTAACTAAGCTTTGTTTATTTACAAACATCCGGGATTATTAAATATCCTTGAGCACTCCTCTGCTTACTCTCAGTAATCAAATACTGATTTTCTGAACTTTTATATTACAAATATAGGATGCCCATGGCAGTTACTTTATATTGAAATTTCCTGTATTTTTCATCACTGAACAGTGGCACACTTGAAGACCAAAACCATATATTGCCTTTTTTAAAAATTTCTGGACCTAAAATATGCTTGGAGAAGAATAGGTACTCAATACCTTTTTTTATTTTTTACATTTATTTTTTAATTAAATAATTTTTATTTTGACCAAAATGGATTAATAATCTTTCACAGTAATATTTTAAGTATATAATATTTTAAGTACATACACAAGTGTTGTCCTCCCTCCACCCCTGTTTTCAGCATGCATCTCATATCCCCCTCCTTTTGACCCCAGGCTGCTAGTATAAGTGGTCCCCTCTGTGTTTAGCTTCTTGTAGATCGGATTTTGATTCTGCTGTCATTGGCTTTGGATTTGGTGTTTAAGTCTGATCATTTTTTATTTCTACTCAGTGTTCATACAACTCTTTGGTCTTGGTACCCTCCATTATTCCCCTCAATTTGTGAGGCAGAATAAGATGGTTCAAGTTATGTGGTTCTGTTTGCAGGAAAGAAAAAAAATGGGGGGGGGGCAAAAATGAAACAAGCAAAAAACAGGAGGAATCCTTATAGAAGCTCTAATTATCAGTGTAAGAGATGAAAGGGATAAAGGAAGAAAAACAAAAACAATACAAAAATATACAAAAGAACCTGAAAAGCACCAGAGCAATAAAGACAACAACCAAAACAATAACGAAAAAAAAAGCACAAAAAAGAAAGAAGAAAACAAGCAATAACAAAATAATTAATTTGTGCTTTTTTTTACATAATTATCAGCCCTTTAGCTGACGTGTTGAGTGCAAATTGTTTTCCCTTTCCATTAACTGTCTTCTAGTATTACCTAGGATTTCTTTCACTGTGCAGAAACTTTTTTAGTTTGATGTAGTCCCGTGTATTTAAATTTGATGCTAAAGTTTTTGCCATTGGCATTCTATCCTCAAAGACATTTTTGATATATAGGTCTTTGAGTGTTCTGCCTATTTTTCCCCAATAAACTTTACAGATTCGGGTCTGATTTCAAGATCTTTAATTCATTTTGAGTTGACTTTTGTGTTAGTTATGAGGTATGAATCTATTTTTAATTTCTTACAGGTGGTTATCCAGTTGTTCCAACACCATTTGTTGAAGAGACTGTCTTTGTTCTATTTGAAGTTTTTGGCTCTTTTGTCAAATATTAGTTGACTGTATATTTGGGAGTTTATCTCTGGATATTCTGTTCTAACACACTGGTCTGAGACTCTTTGTTTCAATACTATGCTGTTTTGATCACTATGGCTTTATAGTAAAGTTTTAAGTTAGGGAAATAGATGCTACCAGCTTCTTGTTTTTTCAGTATGTATTTGGATAACCTGGGTCTTTTGTGGTTCCAAATAAGTGTTATAATTGATTTTTCTAAGTCCTTAAAAATGATGTCTGAATTTGGATAGGGATTGCATTGAATCTATATAGAAGTTTAGGTAAGATAGTCATTTTGACAATGTTTATTTTATCTACCCATGAGCATGGGATGTTCTTCCATTTCCCTAGGTCCTCTTCAATTTCCTTCTGAAGTGTTTTCAAGTTTTCATAGTATAGGTCCTTCTCTTCTTGTAAAGTTGATACCTAGGTACATGATATTTTTGGATACTATTTTAAATGGGATTGTCTTCTTAATATCTTTATCCTCTACTTTGTTATCTGTATAGAGGAATGCTACTGTCTTTTGTATACTGACTTTGTAGTTGGCCACTTTGCTGTCAATACCTTTATTTTTAATGGATGAAGTTCATTGGTTTGACTTAGAATCTTAGAGTCTATGATATTTCCTAATCCATATATTTTAATTGTCTTATTTAAACATCATGGCTACAAAATTGTTCATCATTTGGTTTCAGTTATAGAACATACACCACTCTTTACCAGTGTACCCTTCGCACCACTGATGTCTCCCATTTCCCTCTCACCCACTTACAGCTCTGCATGTTTCTTGGTGCATGCATTTTTGCTTCTCTCTATCACTTTGTCTTTCCTTTTTGAAACTTTGTGTTAGACTAATGTTAATGAAAGGGCTTCATGCATGTAATTTTATCTCCTTTCAGCACCCAGTACTTGTTTAGAGTGATCAAGGGCAACTATCCTTGTCATATTTACTGTGGCAAGCTTCCTACCATGGTCTGAACTTTCTGACCCTTATCTTTGTTGTCTCTGGATATTATTAGCATACTGTCTTTTGTTTTTCTTATATCGCACAAATGAATGAGATTATTTTAAGTATATTACCTCTGACTCATTTCTCTCAGCATAGTAATCTCCATATCCATCCATGAATATGTAATTTTCATGTCTAGTCCACATTCTTGTGTTTTTTTTAATAATTTGTCTGGGAAAAACTACAGTTTTTCTATGTCTGGTTTCTCTTTTGTCTTGGTTTTATAAAGTTTTATTATCAAGATAATAGTTTCATGACATCTTTAATGTGCATAGTTGAGGGACAGAGTGATAGTACAGCAGAGAGGGCACTTGCCTTGTGTTCGATCAAACTGGGTTTGATATCTCGCACCCCAAAAAATCTCCTGAGCACGTAATTCCTGAACACAGAATCAGGCATGAGATCTGAGCAACATTGGGTGTGGCCACAAAATAAGGCATAATAAAGTACAATTTAATAGTTTTTAGCACAGGACAAAATTGTATATTTTAATTTCAGAATAATTAGTAACTCTCCGCTCAGCCCACACCCAAAATGCCAATACTCACATGACTGCTGTGTCCATTCCCTTCTGACCTATCCTGGGCAGAAATTTTGGAGTCTGTGGGTTTGACTACTTTGCACATTTTATACAAATTAATCAAAGATATATCAGCTTTCTTTTATTTAGCATAACATTTCAAAGTTTTTCTCCATGTGGTAGCAAGTGTCAGAACATTCCTATTTTATAAGCAACTAATATTTCTTAAATGACACACATTTGGATATATATTAATAAGGTTGTCTAAATATATAGGTAAAATTTCTTACATGTTTTCTGTGCTTATGAGTATAATAGTAGACTTTTGCTTTCTGAATCATATGGAAACACTCTAATGATTCTTCTTAGTGCAGTGGTTTGGTCTACACACAGCAATTCTCAAGATTTATTCTTAGTTCTATACTCCTGGAGGTGGTCCTGGACCATATGTAGTGCCTAGAGTTGAATGGTGATTACCTGTGTGCAAGGAAAGTGGCTTAAACCCCTGTGCTATGTCTCTGGCTCTCCATCAATTTTTTTGTTTTTTTGGACCACATCCAGTGACACTCAGGATTTACTCCAGACTATGCACTCAGAAATTGCTCCTGACTCGGAGGACCATATGGGATGCCTGGTTAGAGCGTGCAAGGCAAACACCCTATCGCTTGCACCACCTCTCCAGCCCCTACATTGAATTTTTTAAGAAACTACTACTATTCACTTAGCAACTGCAACCAAAATCCTCTTATTTGACATATTTGTGAACATCTACCACAATATGTAACGTCATTGTTATCACAGAGACAAAGCCAAGAGGAAATATTGCTCCACAATTTTACCCTTCCCTTAAGTTCATATGCAACCAAAACTACCTTCTCTTAAAAACTGTTGGGTTATATGTGCTATACAGCGATGTGAAAATCTACTAGAGGTTTCATAGATTATATTATTTAACTCCAAAGCAAGACGTTTTAAGCAATACTGTCTGATCATATGACTTTTATTGTGGAGAGTTAATCAAATTTAAATTCATGCTTAAGACTTATCTCATCTGACCTACAGCTGCTTGACACAATCCTTCCTTGATATTGAAATTCCTGAATAGTCTACAGCAATACCATCTTGAAGGCGCCTAATAACATCTGAAGTTCTGACACAAATTTCAGTTTGACAAATCTTGTTCAGTTCTTTACCAAGGTATTTCTTGTAAAGTTGGATAGGTATTGTTTATTTAACTTCAACTTTCCAAAGTGTTTTTAGTCAGACTATCTGCCTTTAAAAAGTCAGTTTTCTAACAAAAAATATCAGATTCTGGAAGGACAACAAATTTATTGTTTCCTTTATAAAAAAAAAGGATGACAGGTCCAATTGAATTGAGTGCACTTGGATATGCTTTTCCCAAAATACCAGGGTTGGTGATAATTTATCTTTGGGTGATTCAGTAGTTGACACTTTTTCATAGTCATTATTTAATGTGAATTCCAAAATGATATTAGGGAAGAAAAGAATCTATGATGTTTCAAGCTGATAACTGTTTCAGGCTACAGAGAATTCTGTCATTTAGTTTGACTCCTCTTCAATTCCCTGACAGTTGTGATTGTTTTCTATGAGGACTGTATTGTAGTTTGATATTGGCATTGTTTTTAACAGTCAGTTTCAGACACCTAGAAGTTGCTATGATGAAAGCTAATCAGAGATAGTAAACACTGCAAATATTTTATATTTTTTTCTATATACACTTTAGAGAAGCATATGAACTTCCAGGAGAATTATTCATATCTGGAGATATGCTCTTTTTTTTAAAAAAAGAGGAGATTAATGTTTAAGTTAATTTTAAGAACAATTCACAAACAGGGACTGGATCAGGCTCTGGCGGCTATTACAAACTAGCATTACAAAAAAGTGTTCATATTGTTTATTAAATACCAACTATGTATATTGGGCCAGACAATGACATTATAATACTCTAATAAAATAATTATCTAATCCTATAGAAGCATGCTATTATAATATTCCTTATAGCTATGTATGCTATGGCAGTTAAAGGAAAGAGTCTTCTGGAAACATAATGAAAGGCGCTATCCCAGGCCCCATTCTAGGATCAGCGCAAAGACCAAACCATCAACCACAGAAGACGCATTAAAATGACACCGAGAGAACAGAACTTCTAGAACCACAAAGAAAGATTTCATCATAAGTTCCACTCCCTGACCTGTGCAGATACTGAGATCTCTAGATCTAGAGATTAGATTGTATCATCCAGGACGGAGCAGAAGTCTTCCATACATCACAAAAGCACCAAGGGGAGAGTAAATGAACCTGAAAGGAGTCTATAGTAAATTCCATGACAATATACTTCAAAGGTAGAGAAACCATGTTTCTATTAGACCAAGGGAATTCCTTCTTGAATGACCCCAATATTTATTGTGCCTGTGAAGGAGGGAAGAAAAAAAGGAAAAAAAGGCAAAAAGCACAAAACAATTTTTTATTTATGTATCTAGTCTTTGCCGATTTCTTTCTTTGGTGTGGTTATTGCAGTTGTTGTCTCCATTCATATTTATTTTTTCTTCTTTTCTTTCTTCATGTGCTCTGCCATGTTTTTTATCTCAAGACCATGGCTTTTATATGGTGCTTATCTTTATTGTTAGAGTGCTCATTAGATATTTTGTTTGACACTTCTTTTTGCACTGTTGTGGTATTCCACCTTATTTTTCCCCTTCGTCTCTCAAACCTAGGATGAGAGCTTCCAGAAGGACTCCACACATTTTCGGCGTATTTGATTTTTTCCCGTTTATTACTTTTCTCTTCTTCAAACAAAAGCACATAGCTTGAACTATCTAGTCCCACCTCCCAATTAGAGAGGGAAATAAGGGAGGTACCAAGACCAAACAGCTGTAGGACCACTAAGCAGTAAGGTAGGAACAAAGGGGACCACTTAGTCTAGCAGCCCAGGGGGTGAGGGAGGAGGATATGGGAGGTAGGACGGGAATGGAGGTGGAGGGAGGACAATTTGATGATGGGAATTCCCCTGATTTTATGTTAACATGGACTTAAAATATTATTGTCAATGATATGTAAGCCACTATGATTAAAATAAAATTAGATTATAAAAAAGGGAATCTAACCAAGATGTGGAGCATAATGAAAGACTACCTAAAGGAAGAAGCAGCTACACTATGACCCAAGGAAGGTGATAAATGGGAAACTGTTATGTTATACCTTATTTTACCCCAAAACAAAGATCATCCCTGTTTTCTTTGTATCTATTTGTTTACAGCTTGGTTTTACCCCAGGAATTTTCTTACATGTAAATCTGAATAGAACTGACTCAGGATAGCCTGAGCTATCTATACTTACTCTGGCCTTACTTCCCCACCCAGAGGTGTTCTCTGTACTCAATAAAGACAACTGCTCTGGTAGGCAGCTGGGCCTTTATATGAGGTAGAAGATTGTCAGACTACACATGTTTTATCCTCAGCTTGGTTGGATTCCCTGATTCAGACTCATTCACCTGGGTTGGAAATACAGCATGTGGGATTATTTTAAAAAGAACAACAGAATGTGCACTCTGTGTTGGGAATGGCAAGAGCAAAATTAACTGAGAATAAAGCAACCAGGAAAAATTGGCTGCAAGATAAAGAAACAAAAGAAATCAACAAGAAATGATATGAAAAATGGCAAGTGAAGTAAGCATTGAATGTTCTAAGTCCTGGTTAATATTCTAAAGAAGAAAGGACTTTAGTATCATTTTTGTCTTTTTTTTCAAGGATTATTATATCTGTGACTATTTGCAACTCTTCAATGCAGTCAAATCCTAGAGATGTGTTAGTAATTCCATAGTTGAAATATTTTTGGACACACCACCAGATCATTGCTGCTAAAGTATTTGGATTTTCAAAATAAGATTATTGATTTTTTCACAAGATGAAAGAAGAATATTCTATCTTAACAATTTCTTTTTCTCTCTAAGAAGCTTCTTACCATTAGAGAAACACTGGCTGAAGGGATAGGTTAGAATTCCCAGAAAATGATTCAAATAATGCCAAATATATAGCAGCTACTTATATGTATTTTTAGGATTAGAACACAGTTAAGGGAAGTTCTAAATTTCATACCTTTATGCACTTTTAATGCTTCTTAATATATTATAAATTGGGACTGACATAAGCTTCAAAATGGTAGCAAACTTTCTTTTTGATTCTTTTACAATTGGTTAACCATGCCATTTGAATTTTTGAAGAATCATTAAGAATTAGTAATTAGTTTTTAATTTGTCATAAACTAAAATGTTTGCAGCAACGAGCTTTAAAATAATATATTGAAAACACAAAAAGTTGTGTCTAAAGTATCACATCCATTTTACTATTTGTTTATAACATAGAACTTGTAGCTTAATTTCATATGTAAGGGTATTTCAAAGACATGGCATGTCAAGCTTTTATAGTTGTGTCTCTATATATATTTACTATTGGAATCAAGTCAACAAATGGAAGGGTTAAAGAAAAGCATATTATTTAAAATAAATGGAATTTTTGTTTCAAGATATTTTGCCTTCCGTAGACACACACGATAACCAGATTTTCAAAGTAGCTGAGTTAATAATGAAGACAGATAGATGAGAAAAAAGAAAGGCTAAAAGGGAAAAGGGAAGCAGAGAAGGTTGAGGCATTTTCTTGTTCTGTCTGAACTTCTACTTATGTTGCCACCAGAAAAGGTCAAGTCTGGAGGGAAAAAAGTGAATTTGATTTAAATGACAATATTGTATTTCTCAAATCACTGCAGAATGACAATCTCAGTATTCAAATGATTCATTTCTTTTGTTGACTCTACTTTGTTTTCTAATCTTAATATAACTGTATAGCAGAGAAGAAAATCCTTAAATAATGAAAAGGACTTCAATACCAATTAACTATTAGTTTTTCTCTGTTCATCGATGAAAAGATTCATAGAGCCAGCTATCAAAAATTCTGTGCTAATTATAAAGAGGATCTATGAATTTGTAAAGAAGAAAACCTAAGATGACTTCCTTTCCTATGGAAATAATGCCATTAGATCATTGTTTAATTGAGAGACACAACAATGTGAAAGGAGAGGGGTCTAGTAGACATTGAGTGTGTTGCCAGATTCTATTCTAAAAAAGAAATTTTATATTCTTAACTACAAAATTGGAGGCAGAAAACTATAGACTGAACTTCCTGATTACTACAATCAACAAAAAATATTGCCTCACCCAAAGTCTATATTCCTTCCCAAGTGCAGCTTACAGATCATCTCTGGCAGTGTAGGTGTGTAAACCCCAGAGCCTCTTATGTTGAATCATGCAAAGGCTCATATCATTTCTAAAATTCTTCATAGGATAGATGAAACCTCTGCTGTACTTCATCTCTCATAGGATAGATAAAAACCTCTGTTGCACTTCATCTCTCTCTGTCTCTCTCTCTCTATGTCTCTCTCTCACATACATACACACTCTCAATTTATATTTCTCCCAGCCTTTCCAGATTTTTATAACAGCATAACCTGAAACAATTCTGGATACAAATAAACATTCATTTCAAATGATGATTTTGATAACTAAGCTTAAGGGGGGGAAATAAAGTTCTTACTAGCTAGCATCAGTAGAAGACTTCCAAAGAGTTTTTTATTCTTCCTTTTTTTCTGAATTAGTGATAGGATTCCATATTACTGACCTTCTATTTTCAGTTTAGGAATTCCTGAGATTTTACCATAGAGATAGTATTCTGAACTTTTATATTTTGCACATCTAGTGTGAATTCCATTGGGATGAATGAAACACTTTTTATACATTTTAACTGAACTGTTTAATCAATTGTTACTATGGTAGACTCACTCAACTGTATAGATAAATAGCTAAAATAAACTGAATAAAATGGGTTGAGAAATTTAAATATAACTTACTGAAGACTTATATGGCTAATAAATTTGAAACTCTTTATCAGTAGGCTAAGCGATTAAATAAAGTGTTGATGTTCAAATTAAAGAATGCTGATCCAGGCATTATTGATTAATACATAAGCTATTATCCTTGAATATAGAAGAGATACAGAGTTGTCAATAAGGCACAGGAATATTTTCTGTTTCAGTGCACCCAATTTTTTAAAAGAAGCTTTAGTGAAATGTAATGAGTTATAACGTCACAAAGTCTAACAAAAAAACTATCCACAATAATACTATCGATCCCTGGTTTGAGATATCAATTCTACCTTACAAACTTAATTTTATTATGCAATGATTTATTTCATGTTGCTATATCAATAAGAACTTTTGATGAATGTGAAGTTAATAGTAAACTAACTATTCCCAAATCACTTCATATTTTAGTCAATGCAGCTTTATTTTGAGGGTCTAAGATTACCAATAGCAAATAAATCCATAGAACTTAAACTGTAAAAAAAAAACCAAGACTTCACAATGGAAATTACAAAACTATTTTATTTTTGAAAGTTTCTCTCAGGTCTAATGTCTTATGAAATTTAGAAATCACATCCTATTTTTGAAATTAATTTCTACCTATTTGTTCAATTATAAAGTCGATTTTGATTCTGGGGTTTTGTAAATCTGAGAAGTACTCTACTTGTCAATTAAGGATATAGAGATTTGGTGTGATTACAATTAGCCAATTAAAAGTGAAAATCAGAAGTCTTTGAAGACAACCTAATGATGAATGGTATCCACAAAGTCACAGTGACCTCAGTCTCTCATTATAGTCAACCTGACATGTCCATGAACCCCAGAAATATCAGGTTTGTTATTTAAGGATTGTGGCAAGTATCTTTTTAGGTATCAATACTGCCCCAAAAGCTCAATTCTGTGAAGTTCAATTTAATCTATCATCTGAATTCTACTTGATATTCACCTTGATTTCATGATTTTCTGTATTTTTAAAAATAAAAGAAATGGCATATATTATCCAACAGGGTCAATATACATGTTTTATAGACATGGGAATCACTGGCCCCTGTCTAAATGGAAAAGTGAGGGGATAGGTTCTCTGGTCTTTTTAGCAAATAGGTGAAAATCACTGACAAGCCTGAAGAGTTTTTAACTAATATGTACAACATATACATTTATGGACAGGATGACTCTATCATTTAGTAGCAGTAGAAAGAGGAATGACAGAACCTCCTTTCAAGCTACCTAACTCCACACCATACTTAGAAATCAGAGTATGGCAACTATAATCTTTTTTGTGGTTTTTGGGGGCAATTATAATCTTTACTTCATGCTAAATAACATTCTACTCTGTTGTGAGCCAACACTCCACAAGTTGAATAATGAGACACAATTAATTGCACATTTTTGATAAAGATGACTGGGGATATATAAAGACAGAAGAACTAGGGATACTTTCATATACTTCTATGAAAGAATATATTACATATATTATAAATGCAATAGTTTGGGAACCCTCAACTGCTAGTGGTCAAAAATTTTTCATTTTAGAAATGCAAACAAAGACAGTGCAGGCATGTTCCATATGCCCTGTTCTGTTCTCTTTAAATCACTTTGCTGGAACGCCTTGATTAATTGCTTTACTACTATGCAGAGGTGGAATAGAAAATACTTTTTGTGACTTTATTAGCAAACCATCTGTTAAGTTACTTCCTGTCTAAGTATCATTAGCTTTCTTGGAGAATGTCAATGCCCTTCAGACTCTATGGATTTAGTAATTATGGTCATAAAATCACTTATAGCTAACAGAATTGTGACCCTCTGGGATTAAAAACACTCAGGTTCCTTTGTTACTTGTTTATGTGATACTTTGAAGGCAACTTCCTTGTTTTCAGAATTCAATTAGATAGAATCTTAGAAACATTAGAGACCAGGACCTTTTTATATTCTGTTAGTTTGAACAGCTGGAGGAGGATAGTTAAAGAGTACTAAAAGGCACACTAGGGTGGAATTTTAGAAAACTGTCTTAGCAATACTAATAAGTTACTGTCTTATTAAGTTATTTGTTCTTTGGGATATTGTTCTACTATTTGCAAAACAAGACGTCAAAAGATATAAAAAATGAAAATATGGACTGGAGTGATAGCGCAGTGGTAGGGCGTTAGCCTTGCACATGGCTGGTCCAGAACAGACCTCGGCTCGATCCCCAGCGTCCCATATTGCCCCCCAAGCCAGGAGCAATTTCTGAGCACATAGTCATGAGCATCACTGGGTGTGGCCCAAACCGCCCCCAAAAGCATTGAACAAGAAAAAAAGAAAAATGAAAATATTCTCTGATTGAGTTCTTCATATAATAGGTACTATACAAATATATTAATATATTATCTCAATCCATCTTCACAACTACCCTAAGAGGCAGGTGCTAGCATTGTTCCCATTTTACAGAAGGAGGTATCTGAGTCTTGGAGAAACTACTAATTTCAGCAAGGGTCAGGGAGCTAGTACTAGTGCTCAGACTTTTTTTTGCAGGAGACCTGGAATCAACAAAATTGGTCTCCAAATCAGTGCATATAGAACAGCCTCTGGCACAGTTGGGTATTACACACACAAAAAAATCAACAAAGTGCTCAGTTACAGGAACCTTTGACACCATAAATGTGCCTCTGGAATTCTCTAGAAGAAAGAGGAGAGATGTTCAGCTTTAATGGAATGCATACATAGAATGTTCAAGTAAATTTTACTTTATATTCTAAACTTTGCTACCAGAAGACTGAAAATGTTTAGTCATTTCAAAGATCCTACATTTCCCCAGCATCCCATATGTCTTGTCATTTAATAATCTTGAAGAAAATATTAATGTACAGGAATCTTCTAGTGTCTTTCAGCAGAAGAAATAAATTTCTCACATTTTTGAAATAGTCCACATTGGCATTGTTTTTATTATAGAAATGAAAATTGCCCAGTTCTCTGTGACTCACAACTATGACTTCTACAAAAGAAGATGGAATGATAAGGATAGGACAGAAATGAGCATGTGGACCAACTAGGTAATATATGCCTTAGAGTTAACTCAGATGAAGCAGGGCCAAAGTTCAGAGTGAAGGCAGGGCTGTCATCAATTCTGTTAGACACTCAATGCAGAGGTGAGCTATTAAGCATGTCCCACTTAGGTTTGGAAAATCTCCAATACTCCAGATAATTAGGCAGTCTATTGCCCTCTGGAAGTTTCCCACACTGCATATTGTCAAAAATATGAGTAAAGCATCTCATCTCGGCTATGAAATCACTTGGAATTACAGCCTGGTTTCATTTTTAGCACTTTCTATCATCCAACTCTCCCAGTTTATTCCTAAAAACAATGTAAAACAAAAATCTTATTAAAAAGAGATTCAGTGCCATCCAATACAGTCTCTATGATGTTTTCTGATCAATAATCCTTTAAAAATGACTTAGGAAAACAAATGTAACCCAATTTTATGCTGGGGTTTATACCAAATATGTAACCTGGAACTTCATCAAGTGTAATAATTATGCCAAACAAGAAATATATTCTTCTATTAGACATAAAATTTCTTCGAGACTCTCAAAACCATCATTTTCTAGGGGTCTATTGCCTTCTCTATGACCAACAGTCCTCAAACCTGAGTATTAGAGGTGAAAAGTAAGATTTTCCATTGAACTTCAGCAATGCTGTGTTTCATAGCCTCTAGAATCATATGAAAGCATTTTTCTTTTTTCTTTAACAAATAATATTGGTAAGGAAAGTGATCCATATGTATTGCACTTGATTGTTATAGTGATTCATGGGTAGATAAACTTGTATTTGTATATACGTCAAATAAATATATATTTATATGACCTTTTGGAATGTATAACTGAATTATGGTCAATTAATTGCAACTAGTTTTAGCTTAGACATTTTTTAGGATTTTAAAAATCAGAGCACCATAATTTATAAAGTTATTCATAGTTAAGTGTTAAACATACAAAATTCCAGAACCAACCTCATCAACAGTTTAATCACCCACTAACAATGTTCCTAGAATCCTTCCCATCCCCTCACAGCCTGCCAACTTGAAAGGCACCTTTCATGTTTGATTGTTAAAGTTGGGTCTCATGATTATAGAGTTGTTGAATCCATGATTTGAATATGTATCTCTGTTCTTTAATGTAACCTATGTACCTGAATCCACTTAACCTCTGCCCCTCCCTGTTATTTCATATCTGCCCCCAACATTCTATTTTTTTCTTCTCCTCATTATATAATGATCGAAGCAACTCTCTTTAAACCTCTGTATTCCCTCATGCAGTTATTTTAAATACCACAGATACGTGATATTATGCTTCTTCTTCTGGCTTACTTCACTTAACATTTTATCTTCCAGTGGCTGTGAATTGCCTGATTTCATCATTCCTTACAGCTATGTAAGATGTCATTTCTATTTTTCAATTCTGGTCAGTTTATTCCTAAAGAAAATGTGAAACAAAAATCTCAGGGAAACAATTATATTCAACGACACCCAATTATCTCTATGATGTTTCTCTTTATCTTATAAATAAATATATTATTCATTTAAAATGACTTAAGAAAACAAAACTTTATAAGTTAGGATTTATACAAAAGTGAGAAATGGAACCTGGAACAATATAAAGTGTGTTAATTACCCCCAAACAGGACACATCATTTTTTGGAACACTCAAAACTATTATGCCCTAGGGTTATCTTGCTGTTATTGTTTATGTTTATTTATAAATTTATTTGTATACCCTAATATTCACTACTTCTTGATTCACATATCTGTTGTTGGACATCAAGGCTGATTTCAAATCTTAGCTATTAAACTAAGTGCTATAATGAATAATGAGGTATCACATGTCCTTTTGAATGTTTTTTTATGACTGTGAATAGAATTTCACCCCAAAGTGAAACTGCTAGGTCATAAGGAAGCTTAATTTTGAGTTTACTGAGAATCCTCCATACTGTTCATTTCTTTCTTTTTCTTTCTTCTCTCTCTTTCTTTCTTTCTTTCTTTCTTCTTTCTTTCTTTCTTTCTTTCTTTCTTTCTTTCTTTCTTTCTTTCTTTCTTTCTTTCTTT
>PVKC010021643.1:0-18061 GCA_004027635.1 Crocidura indochinensis
TAAGGTCTTTGGCTCTTTGGTCTTTGGCCTTTTGCCAGCTTGGAGGTCAGAGAAAAGATGGCTGAAAGAAGTTAAGATGCAGGGCTAGCTAAGAATGGCTGAATGCTTAATTGGTTATGATATAGGCCACACACATGTGGTGGCTAGGGTATGAATAAAGCTGTTACTTCCTGAAGCCTGCCTGTGAGTGAGATTTCTATCCGTCGCTTTCCTGGACCCCAGACCCATCGATTAATGGAGGATGGAGCCACGTGGCCTGGGAGAGCAGACAGAGGCCTCCATCTCCATCCATCTCCATCCAGCATCATCTTTATTTATTTAAGACAACAAGTGATGGCATGACACTTGCCTGTACACATTTTTCTGTCAATACTGCTTCAATTCCCAGCACTGCATACTGTATCTCAAACAGCAATGTAGTGATGGAGCCAAGAACAAACAAGTACCACTGGTGTGACCTAATACTGCCTCCAAAATTCTTCTCTTGCAAAATTTTTTTTAAATTCTCCTTTAATGAGAATAAAGTTTGTCAAAGAAGAAATACAAATGATCAAAAGGCACATGAAAAAAATGCTTCACATCAGGGAGGTGCAAATCAAAACAACTATGAGGTATCATCTCACACCATAGAGATTGGTGCACATCACAAAGAATGAAAACAAGCAGTGCTAGAGGGGATGTGGAGAGCAAGGAACTTTTATTCACTTCTGGTGGGAATGCTGTCTAGTCCAACTTTTATGGAAAGTGATATGGAGATTCCTCAAAAAACTGGAAATTGAGCTCCCATAAGATCCAGCAATACCATTCCTAGGGCTATACCCCAGGAACACAAAAACACAATCCATAAATCCCTTCCTCACACCTATTTACAATAGCCAGACTCTGGAAAAAACCAAGATGCCCTTCAACAGATGAATGGCTAAAGGAACTGGTACATATACACAATGGGATATTATGCAGCCATCAGAAGAGATGAAGTCATGAAATTTTCCTATACATGAATGTACATGGAATATATTATGCTGAGTGAAATAAGTCAGAGGGAGAGAGATAGATGCAGGATAGTTTTACTCATCTATGGGGTTTAAGAAAAATAAAGGGCCCTGGAGATAGCATGGAGGTAAGGTGTTTGCCTTTCATGCAAAAGGTCATCGGTTCGAATCCCGGTGCCCCATATGGTCCCCCGTGCCTGCCAGGAGCAATTTCTGAGCATGGAGCCAGAAGTAACCCCTGAGCACTGCCGGGTGTGACCCAAAAACCAAAAACCAAAAAAATAAATAAATAAATAAAAAACATATTTGCAATAATTCTCAGAGACAAAAGAGAGGCGGGCTGGAAGGTCCAGCTCATGAAATGAAGATCACCACAAAGAGTGATGAAGTGCTGTTAGAGAAATAACTACATTGAGAACTATCCTAACAATGTGAATGAATGTTTAGAGTACAGACAGAGGTGGGTGGGGAGGAAGATTTGGGACATTGGTGATGTTGCACTAGTGAAGGGGGATGCTCTTTACATGACTGAAACCCAACTACAATCATATTTGTAATCAGGTATTTAAATAAGGATATTTAAAAATAAAAAAGAACTAAAAGTTATAAAAGACAGAGGAGAAATGAAAAAAAGAAAAGCAGATCCTAGAGAAAATTGGTAATTTTTTTGGTAATGGGAATGACAGATGGCCTGATTTTGACATGAGCAGATAAGAATTAACCTGTGCTCAGTAATGTAAAAATATTACTTCCAATGAAGTGATGACATTTCATCAGATAAGTGGAAAGTATTTTTTAAAAATTAAGATTGTGAGACTAAAATATAGACTATTTAAAATAAAATAATTCTCTGCATAGCAGAATGAAAGTGACATAGGAAAGTCAGTGATCTTAAAACTGAATCAAGTAAAGTATTTAATTCAGTATGTTGGTTTTGTGTTTTTTTTATTTTGTTTGGTTTTGATTTGTGTGTGTGTGTGTGTGTGTGTGTTTGTGTATTTGGGTCACAATAGTCAGGGCCACAACCTAATGAGGCCTTAGATGCCACTCCCGAATAGTGCACTTAGCCTGTTGCAAACCTGAAATAACAAATTTTAATGAACAGAGGAAAATATGAATGAGAAAAGATTAATAGGACTTCAGAAATTGTCTAAAAATATAAAAATATCTGACTTCTGAGTTATTTGAGTTCTAAAAAAAAAGAAAAAAGAATAAAAGAGACAGAAAAATATTTCAAGTATGATAAAAGCCATAAAGTTTCAGATTTAAGAATCTTCATCAAACTCCACACTAACAATCCCATGGAACATTATTCTTTGGGACAATAGCTATGCTGTTAAATTCAAAAGTCAAGAGATGAAACTTGACAGCAGCCATTGAAAGAAATGGTATATAAATTGAGAAAGAAGGTCTGTGCTTCTCATAGAAACAATGGACATCACAGACCTCTGCTGGGAAATGACAACTTTCATGTGCTGTAATAAAATACTTGGCAACACAGAATTCTATACACAACAAAAATATCCCTCAATAATGAAGTCAAAGTAATGATATTTTAGATAATTAAGATAATTTATTACTAATAGACCAGCACGGTCAGAAGAAAACAAAGATTCTTCAGGTTAAAGTATTATTTGTATGACTGTTTAAAGCAAAATTTATAATGTCTAGCAGACCATAATTATGAAGCTACATATAAAACAAAGGACACTTACGAAGAATGATTAGAACTCCATGAATCTGTAACACTTTCATTTGTGGATTTTAATAAAAATAATTTACACCATAATATGAGAATAATTCTCAAAGACAATAGAGACAAGGGACAGGAGGACTGGTCCCTGGTAGAAATCTTGCCACAAAGAGTGGGAGAGTACATTTAGGGCAGAGAAGAGACCACTGTGACAATGATAGTTGGAAACGATCATTCTAGCCAAGAATTGGGTAATGAAAGTAGGTAAAATGATATATGTGATACCCCTTCAGAAATAATACTGCAAACCATAGTATCTGAAAAGGAAAAATAAGGAAGAGAGAGAGAAGAAGAGAGAGAGGTAGAGGGGGAGAGAAGAAAAATGTCTGCCACAGAGGTGTAGGTAGAGGGAAACCAGGGACATTACTGGCAGAAAATGTGCACTTGTGTTGGATCATTGTATGATTGAAGCTCAATAAAAATTGAAAAGAAAATTTTAGAATTAACTCTACAGGGGCCGACGAGGTGGCACTCGAGGTAAGGTGTCTTCCTTGCAAGCATTAGCCAAGGATCAGGACGGCAGTTTGATCCTCCCGAGTCCTATATCGTCCCCCAAGCCAGGGGCAATTTCTGAGCGCTTAGCCAGGAGTAACTCCTGAGCATCAAACAGGTATGGCCCGAAAAACCAAAAAAATTAAAAAAAAAAAGAATTAACTCTACAATAAAATGATTACATAAAAACCGTAAGATGTCCATAAAAACTATTAGAACTCAAAAATATTTTTTTAATTTTTTAAATTGTGACCACAGTTGTTGTAGGGCCATTATTAAAACATTAGTAGTGGGTCAGGGATGTAATTCAAACAATAGAATGATTGCATGTATGATGTTCTGTGTAAGATTCATGGCACTGGGGCTGGAGAGGTGGCAGTAGAGGTAAGGCGTCTAGCCTAGGATGGACAGTGGTTCGATCCCTGGCGTCCCATATGGTCCCCCCAAGCCAGGGGCAATTTTTGAGCACATAGCCACGAGTGACCCCTGAGTGTTGAATGGGTGTGGCCAAAACAAACAAGCAAACAAATAAAAAAGGTCCATGGCACTACACACATATATATTTAAATATATCAACATACAACATGTTGATATAAATATTAATATGATTTTTATAGTAGCAGCAAAAATTTGGATAGCAAAATTTAGAACATAAATTTTATTAATAATATTATTAAAAATATAAGAGTCTCAGGAATAAATTTAACAAAGATGGGCAAGACCTCTAGATGGAAGACCACAAAACATTACTGAGAAAAATTAAGGAGACACAAATAAACAGAAAGACATATCATGTTCACAGATTGAAAGATTAAGTGCTGCTAGGATGTCAAGTTGATCTATAAGGTCACTGACATCCTAATTATGATGCCACCATGAATCTTTTATAAACATTGTAAAAGGCAGTGCTTAGAAAAGTTATGCATCAAACTAGGTACAGTAACCACACTAACGTTGGCACTATCTCTTGGGCCCTTCCACTTCCTGTTTTTAAAACATGACAAGATAAAGCCCAACAATGAGGAATTGGCATAAGGACTGACAATTGGATTAATAGGAAAATAGACAGTATACAAATAGACCAGCACTCACAGGTCATTATATTTTTGTGAACACCAAAGCAATCCAGAGGAAAAGTTTTTTTAAGTAAAGCTATATTAAAGAGATATCCATAGATTAAAGCATTCTCTGCTCCTTTCCACACCAAATAGAAACATTAATTTTAATCATAGTCCTAAGTGAAAAGCCGTAAACCATTTAGGGAAAAATTGAACATCTATTCATAACCTAGGGAAAGTAATATGTTGACAAAACATCACAGAAACATAGAGAAAAAAGAAATAGAAACAAATGAAATGAGAAAGAAAAATCAATAAATTGATAATTTGGTGTCTCTGAAAATTTAAAAGGTAAAATATACCATTATACACCCAAATAAGGAAGTTGATATTGGGAGAAAGATTTAAAAATTACCTCAAAAGATTCAGAAAATTCTGAATATATGAAGAACTCTTTCACAGCAACAATGGAAACACAATGTACTCAAAATAGATAAAAGGACTGAGGGTTCAAAGTGATAGTACAACAGGTAAGGCATTTGTCTTACACATGGTTTACCCAGGTTCAATCCCTGGTACCCCCTGTAGTTCCCCAAGGTCTGCCAAGAATAATTCCTGAGTGTAGAGCCCTTAGCTTACTAATCACTAGATATTAATAAGGATGTGGCACACTTACAGTATATGAAAAAACTATGACTCGACAGTCCACTTCTAGGTATTTTCTCAAGACATTCAAACCCAAGATTTTCCAAGATTTAAACCACAATGTTTAGAGCAGTGGAATGAATGGATGGAAAAACAAGGGACATAACAACTTTTCAGGAATAGGACAATGGAGACACAAAGGATGCTATCTTCATAAAATAGCGTCCAGCAGAATAGAAAAAAAATACTAAAGGGCAGGTACACACAGCAACAAGAGTGGATAGCAAAAAAAAAAATGTTTAATAGAAGAATATAGACACAGACATGTTTTAAGTGTTTATATGGAAATCCAGCACTGGAAAAATCTAATCCATGAGTGGAAAAAAATAAAAATCATGATAGTAAGTTGGCCAAGAAGGAGTGACTGGAAATTTGGCAATGTTCTTTATCTTGATATTTGTTCAAAGTTAACTCAGCTCTATTTAAGAGATATTTGCTTCAGAGCATGTAAGTTCCTCATAAAAAAATCCCTATAAATGCAACTCAATAAATATTTGAGCATTATAAAAGCAGTTTAAAGATATTATGGCAGGCATGGAGGAAATTAAGCTTAAGTGAGAAAAATTTAAGTTAAAAACTGAGATTAGCTGTCAATTTCACCACCATTATTCAACACTTTTTTTTTTTTTAATTTAAGGAATGAAGTATGAAGTGTTAACAGTGGAGCTCTCTGGGGAACATAGTGGAGAAAGAGAAAGCTTTGGGGTTTTTTTCCCTCCTTCTCTACTGCTCATTCTTTTAGAAAAATTTTAAGCAGGCACTTACTGGCTTCTAAAAATAATTTATTTTAAATTTAAATGTTGTGGTTTTCAGTTGCATATTCAATGCAAGATCTTTGCCCAAATCACCTGTCTGAAAATAGTAAGGTATTTTTAGTCTTAGGCATTCTCTGACTTTTTCATAAAGCATATATTAGTTGTCTAAGATGGATAAGGCACAGTGAAATTTGCACGTACACACAGTTCTCTATACTATCAAATAACTCAATCTGGGATGAGAAATGGCTTATGAGAAATAACCATGAAGTTTTAAATATTGGGTTATATGAGGATCTTTGCACACACTTAAGGAAAATGCAAACCTTTTTTCTCTTGCTCTCATTATCCCTTTTCTTTCAATTTTGTCCATTTCATTACCTACTGTGCTACCTAACTTCATTAGTCCTGGCTGTTAGTGATAGAGGACAATCAGGTTCTGTCATTGAACAGGATGAGACACACTGGGAGGCTGTTTATTGACCCAGTACCTTCTCTGGAAACAAGTTGAAATCTTAAAGGAAATTTCTGAACCTTGTGTCTACATGCAAGTTCCTGGAGGCCCACAGAAGTGCAGCACAGCCTTAGCTTTCTCAAACTCTGTCTATGGCTTACATAAGGAGGATCTGACAAAATGTTTTTATTGTTCCAAAATTGCTTTTTCCATAGCTATTTTCTTTTGGTATCCAGGTACAAAGTCATGACATTGTTTCTTTTTTCTCTTCCCCGGAGCCTCTATGCTGGAGTTACAAGGTAACAGTTGGAACTTTAGACTACTTTCCACTGGGGGCTTTCCTAGAAAGACACTGGAGCCACTTAGTGAGACTTGATCCATTCTGAGCTCTAGGGATTGAGAGCAGAAGAGATTGAAGTCAGACCTCTAAGTATCCAGTGTCCATTGTCCAGAGCCAGTGGGGAATATCACTGGCTTTCCTTACCATGATGCTTGCAGGGCCCAGACCAGGTAGCATAACCTCAGAGATAAAGTGTTAAATTCAACAAATTAAGATTAAACTTCTACTCTAAGAAAGAAAAAGATCCAATAAACAGATTGTTATACATTAAGATGGAGATGATTAGGATTCCTTAAATATGGAACTGCAAACTTCTACATCCTATGCCTCACTACAGATTCAGAACTAAACCAAGAAAAACATAAAAACAAACACAAAATCCTCTGATTTCATTTTTAACTTTCTAGATTCTGTAAAAACCTGACTGTGAGTTAATGTTGGAAAAATTATCAGACATGGTGTCCATGGAGCTTATTTCTGTTTCTTTCAGGTGGCCATGAGCTTATACCTGTCTTCCTTGGTACTTGCCTGTTCTAACCTGGAAAATGGCAGCCAGCTAAGTTCCTAAGGGCTTCTTCCTCCCTTGAGCTGCCAGAATTTATGAAGCTAGGATGCTTCTGGTTCAATATGGAATTTCCCAGTAGGAAGAATGAACCACCTATGGAACACAGCTCTATTCTAGGCCCCAGGCAAATTGCTATGGGAGGTAGTAATGCTACTTTTCAGATTAGGGAAATGAGGTTTAGAAGTTATAAGTCCAAGTGAGTCAGGCTTTGAACCCAGGTTGAAGGATTTTTTTTCTTTCTTTTTTTATTTTTTTTGGGGGGTCACACCCGGCAGTGCTCAGAGGTTACTCCTGGCTCCATGCTCAGAAATCGCTCCTGGCAGGCACGGGGGACCATATGGGGCACCGGGATTCGAACCGATGACCTTTTGCATGAAAGGCAAACGCCTTACCTCCATGCTATCTCCTGGACCCAAAGAAGGATTTTCACTTGTCTTGGTCCAGGCAAGAATTCAGGGTATATATTTAAAAAATTCCACATCATTTTTATTGGTTTGGTGGCCATATGTCGTTTTTTCCCACAGTAAGTACAGTCTTGCTGGAAGCACACAGCATGTGGAAGGTATTAAACAATCATTCTTCAGTGTTTTCCCCTGGAGGGCATGCTATACCTTTGAGAGTGGATATTCTAACAAAGAAATAGAAGAAAAAGAATGTGTACTCTTTCTCAGTAAAATATAATTTTAAGTCCCAGTTTGCTCATCTTAAATCTTCTCAGGATGGTAACTTTTAAATATGCACTGGTAATTTATACTCGTTGAGATTGAAGTTCTGCATTTGTAGACCTTCCTTGCTTGTTTGCCAAAACAGTGGTTTGAAAAAAAAAATACAGAGTGGACAGAGCTGTTGCTTGCTGTGGTCTTCTTTATGCATCTAGTGGAGCACAGAGCAGTGGTCAGGGTGAGTCTGAGGAAGAGAAGGATGAAGATGGGATCACCTTGACCCAAGACCCTGAAGAGAACAAGACCAATTAGCTTGAGCAGGAGTTCTCATTTAAGATGTGCTTCAAAGTGAATCAAATACTTACGAAATTCATCTGGAACAATAAACACCCTTGAATAGCTATGCACTCCTAGGGAAAAAGAAAATGGGAGGCATTACTTTCCCCAACTTTAAACTGTACTACAAAGCAATAGTTCTCAAAACAGCATGGTATTGTAATAAAGACAGTCGCTCAGATCAGTGGAATAGGCCTGAATTCTCAGACAATGTTCC
Organism: Crocidura indochinensis; assembly: GCA_004027635.1. Lineage (NCBI taxonomy): Eukaryota > Metazoa > Chordata > Mammalia > Eulipotyphla > Soricidae > Crocidura > Crocidura indochinensis. The sequence continues at coordinate 8,330 of PVKC010021643.1, forward strand.
CCAGACATACAATCACCTAATTTTTGACAAAGGAGCAAGAAATCCTAAGTGGAGCAGGGAAAACTTCCTCAACAATTTGTGCTGGCAGAACTGGTTAGCCACTTGCTAAAAAAACAAACATAAACCCTCCAGTTAACATCATGTACGAAGCTAAAAATCCAAATGGATTAAAGACCTTGATATCAGAACTGATACCATAAGGTATATAGAACAACACGTCGATAAAGCACTCCATGACATTGAGACTAAAGGCATCTTCAAGGAAGAAACTGCACTTTCCAAACAAGTGGAAACAGAGATCAACAGATGGGAATACATTAAGCTGAGAAACTTCTGTACCTCAAAAGAAATAGTGTCCAAGACACAAAAGCCACCCATATGTCGAAGAAACTATTCACCCAACACCCATCTGATAAGGGGCTAATATCCAAAATATACAGGGCACTGAAAGAACTTTACAAGAAAAAAAATCCAATCCCATCAAAAAATGGGGAGAAGAAATGAGTAGACACTTTGATAAAAAAGAAATACAAATGGGCAAAAGGCACATGAAAAAATGCTCCTCATCACTAATCATCAGGGAGATGCAAATCACAACAACTATGAGGTACCACCTCACACCCCAGAGATTGGCACACATCACAAAGAATGAGAACAATCAGTGCTGGCGGGGATGTGGAGAGAAAGGAACTCTTATCCACTGCTGGTGGGAATGCTGTCTAGTCCAACCTCTATAGAAAGCGATATGGAGATTCCTTCAAAATCTGGAAATTGAGCTCCCATACGACCCAGCTATTCCACACCTAGGAATATACTCTAAGAACACAAGAATACAACACAAAAACCCCTTCCTAATAACCTATATTTATTACAGCACTATTCACAATAGCCAGGCTCTGGAAACAACCAAGATGCCCTTCAACAGACGAATGGCTAAAGAAACTGTGGTACATAGACACAATGGAATATTATGCAGCCGTCAGGGGAGATGAAGTCATGAAATTTTCCTATACATGGATGTAAATCTATCATGGTGAGTGAAATAAGTCAGAGGGAGAGAGAGAGATGCAGAATAGTCTCACTCATTTATGGGTTTTAAGAAAAACAAAAGTCATTTTTGCTACAATCCTCAGAGACAATGAGAGGAGGGCTGGAACTTCCAGCTCACAACATGAAGCTCACCACAAAGAGTGATGTGTGCATTTTGAGTCATAGCTACATTGAGAACTATCATGACAATGTGAATGAATGAGGAAAGTAGACAAGCCTGTCTAGAGTATAGGTGGGAGTGGGGTGGGATGGAGGGAGATTTGGGACTTTGGTGGTGGGAATGCTGCACTGGTGAAGAGGGGTGTTACATGACTGAAACCTAACTACAATCATATTTGTAATCAAGATGTTTAAATAAATAAAAAAAAAGATGTGCTTCAGGTGAGAACCTGGACTTTACACAAATATTCAGAGCTTGGATTGAGATCTCATATAAATTACTTCCTGCATGCCTCTTTCTTACAGATTTTTTTCATTCACTCACCTCACTGTTCTGACTTTCTTTTTCTTTTTTTAAAATTAAAAATTTTGTTGAGGTCAAAGTAAATTATAAATCTTTCACAGTAATATTTAAGGCACATAGTGACAATGAATGAGGGCCATTCCCTCCACCAGTGTTGTCCTCCATCCACCCTGTTCCCAGCATGCATCCCATATCTGGCTTTATTTTTCTGAATTAAAAATATCTTAACTCCTTGCACCTGGAAAGTTTTACTGTCCTGGATAAACAGTTGTCACTTTGCTTAAACTCTTCATCCTTCACCACAGAGACCTTGGCCACACTTATTTTACAGAAGGTGTTAAGATCCCAATGCTGACCTTGGTATTCAGCCCATAATGCATTGAACTAAAATTCCTTCTTCTCCCTCTTATCATTTTTGATACTGTGGTTTTCACTATTGCTAATTAAGGTGTATAACACTTTACCCCCTTTCAACACCCAGTTCTTGTTCAGAATGATCAGTTTCAATCACCACCTCACCATAGACTGATCACTACTCTAACTGCGTTCACCACTCTCTCTAGAAAACTTCCTGCCATAGACTGGTCCTCCTGATCCTCATCTATATCATCTTTGGGTATTGTTACTATGCCATTTAATATTTTTCTTATACTCCACAAATGAGTGAGATTTTTCTGTCTTTTCCACTCCATTTGACTTATTTTACTCAGCATAATAATCTCCATATCAATCCATGTATAAGTAAATTTCATGACTTAATTTTTGTAATATCCGCATAGTATTCTACTGTGTAGCTGTACCAGTTTCTTGGGCCACTCATCTGTTGGCAGGCATCTGTGCCCAGATTCTGGCTACTGTAAGCAGTGCTGCAACAAACATAGGAAGACAGGGCTTTTCTGCATGGTGTTTTGGATTCCTAGAATATATTCTTAGGTGTAGTATTACTGAATCATATGGGATCTTGATTTCCAGTTTTTTGAGCAATATACATATTATTTTCTAGAAAAACTGAGTATTAGGGCTGGAGAGATAGCACAGTAGTAGGGAGTTTGCCTTGCATGTGGCCAAGTTGGGAGGGACCCAATTTGATTTCCAGCACACCATGTGGTCCCCTCAGCCTGCCAGGAACAATTTATGAGTGCAGAGCCAGTGGTAACCCCTGAGCACTGACAGGTGTGGCCCAAAAACCAACGACCAATCAATCAATATATAAACAAAACTTTTAAAAAACTAAAAATGAATAAATAAATTAAAAGGCTGAACAACTCAGTATTTCCACCAACAGTGAAAGAGAGTCTCTTTCTCCCCACATATGCACCAGCACTGTTGCTTTTGTTCTTTGTGATGTGTGTCAGTCTCTGTGGCGTGAGATGATATTTTCATAGTTGTTTAGATTTGCATCTCCTTAATGACTAGTGATATGGACATTTTCTTCATGTACCTTTGGCCATCTGTATTTTGTCTTTGAGGAAATATCTATTTATTTCTTTTCCTCATTTTTTTGATGGAGTTAGAAATTTCTTTCTTCATGCTAAATTCTATCATTGTTTTGTATATTAATTAGATATTAATTCTTATTTCATGGGTATACAGCAAATAGTTTCTCCCACTCTGTGGGTAGTCTTTGTATACTAGTCACTGTTTCATTTGAAGTGCAGAAGCTTCCCAGTTTAAAGTAGTCCCATTTGATTATCTTTGCTTTTCACTTGTTTGGACAGTGGTAATTCATCTTTGAAGATGTCTTTGCCTTCAATGTCATGGAGTGCTCTGCCTACATTTTCCTCTATGTATCTTATTGTTCCAGGTCTGATCTCAAGGTCTTTAATTCATTTTGATTTAACCTTTGTGCATAGAAAGGGTCTGAGTTACTTTTCTTTTTGCATGTAGTAGACTAGTTTTCCCAGCACCACTTGTAAAAGAGGCTTTCTTCATTCCTCTTTGTATGTCTTGCTCCTTTATCAATTGATCACACACCTGAGGGTCAGTCTCAGAATATTCAAGTATATTGTATGGTTCTGAGGTTCTGTCTATGTTCCAGAACCATACTGTTTTAAAGACTATTGCTTTATAGTACCTTTTTAAGGTTGGGGAAAGTGATGCTTCCCTTCATCTTTCCCAAAGGATAGCATTAGTTATTTATGGAAGTTTATTGTTCTAAATGAATTTTAAGAGTGTTTGACCACTTTTTTTGAAAAATTGTAATGAGTAGTCTTATAGGAATTGCATAAAATCTGTACAATGCTTTGGGAAGTATTGCCATCTTAGTTATGTGTATCTGCCTAATACCATATGTCTCTATTTCCTTGTGTACTGTTTTATACCTTGAATCAGTGTTTTGTACTTTTCTTTTATGTTTGTTTTCTTTGTTTATCTTTTATCTCCTTAAGTTAATTTGACTCCTATGTACTTGATTTTCAGTTGTGAATGGTATTGTTTTTTTTAATGTCCATTTAGAAAAGCCATGGATTTTTGTACTGTAATTTGTAGCTTGCCACTTTACTATATACATCTATTGGTTCTAGTAGATTTCTGGTGAACATTTAAGGATTTTCTATCATCTATTATATTATCTGCAAACAGTGAGAATTTGACTTCTTCCTTTCTTATCAGGATGCCCTTTATATTTTTTCTTGATTAATTTCTATGGAAAGTACTTCCAGTACTATGGTTAATAGAAGTGATGAGAGGAGGCAACCTGTCTTGTGTCAGATCTTCGAGGAAAGCAAAGTTTTTCTCCATTGAGTATGATGTTTGCTGTATACTTGTGGTAAATAGTCTTGAATACATTTAGAAAAATTTCTTTGATTTCCATCTTCTTGAGTGTTTTTATTATGAATGAGTTTAGAACCTTGTCAAATGCTATCTCTACATCTATTGCTATGTTCATATGGTTTTTATTTTTTCTTTTACTTACATAATGTATTATATTTATTTAATTGTTAATGTAAACTGCCCTTTCATCTCTGTAATATATTCTACTTTGTCATGGTGTATATAACATTCTTTTATTTTTTCCTTTTTTAATTTTTTTCTTTTTATTTAAACAACTTGATTACATACATGATTGTGTTTGGGTTTCAGTCATGTAAAGAACACCACCCATCACCAGTAAAACATTCCCATCACCAATGTCCCAAATCTCCCTCCTTCCCACCCAACCCTCATCTGTACTCTAGACAGGCTTTCTATTTCCCTGGTACATTCTCATTATTAGGATAGTTCAAAGCGTAGTTATTTCTCTAACTAAACTCATCCCTGTTTGTGGTGAGCTTCATGAGGTGATCTGTGACTTCCAGCTCTTTTCTCTTTTGTGTCTGAAAATTATTATTGCAAGAATGTCTTCCATTTTTCTTAAAACTCATAGATGAGTGAGACCATTCTGCGTCTCTCTCTCTCTCTCTCTGACTTAATTCACTCAGTATAATAGATTCCATGTACATCCATGTATAGGAAAATTTCATGACTTCATCTCTCCTGACAGTTGCATAATATTCCATTGTGTATATGTACCACAGTTTCTTTAGCCATTCATCTGTTGAAAGGTATCTTGGCTGTTTCCAGAGTCTTGCTATGGTAAATAGTGCTGCAAAGAATATAGGTGTAAGGAGGGGATTTTTGTATTGTATTTTTGTGTTCCTAGGATATTTACCTAGGAGTGGTATAGTTGGGTCGTATGGGAGCTCTATTTCCAGTTTTGGGAGGAATCTCCATATTGCTTTCCATAAAGGTTGAACTACACGGCATTCCCACCGGCAGTGGATTAAGAGTTCCTTTCTCTCCACATCCCTGCCAACACTGCTTGTTCTCATTCTTTGTGATGTGTGCCAATCTCTGGGGTGTGAGGTGGTACCTCATTGTTGCTTTGATTTGCATCTCCCTGATGATTAGTGACGTGGAACATTTTTTCAAGTGTCTTTTGGCCATTTGTATTTCTTCTTTTTCAAAGTGTCTGTCCATTTCTTCTCCCCATTTTTTGATGGGATTAGATATTTTTTTCTTGTAAAGTTCTGTCAGCGCCTTGTATATTTTGGATATTAACCTCTTATCTGATGGGTATTGGGTGAATAGTTTCTCCCACACAGTGGCTGGCTCTTGTATCCTGGGCCCTATTTCTTTTGAGGTGCAAAAGCTTCTAAGTTTAATATATTCCCATCTGTTAATCTTTGCTTTCACTTGCATGGAGAGTGCAGTTTCCTCCTTGAAGATGCCTGTAGTCTCAATGTCCTGGAGTGTTTTACCTATGTGTTGTTCTATATATTTTATGGTTTCAGGTCTGATATCAAGGTCTTTCATCCATTTGGATTTAACCTTCGTACGTGATGTTAGCTGGGGGTCTAAATTCAATTTTTTGCAAGTGGCTAGCTCCATTTAGGATTTCTTGCTCCTTTTTCAAAAATTAGGTGATTGTATGTCTGGGGGAAATTCTCTGAGTATTCAAGCCTATTCCACTAATCTGAGGGCCTGTCTTTATTCCAATACCATGCAGTTTTGATCACTATTGCTTTGTAGTACAGTTTAAAGTTGGGGAAAGAAATTCCTCCCATATTCTTTTCCCAATGATTGCTTTAGCTATTTTAGGGTGTTTATTGTTCCAAATAAATTTCAAAATTGCCTGATCCACCTCTTTGAAGAATGTCATGGGTATCTTTAGAGGGATTGCATTAAATCTGTACCATGCTTTGGGTAGTATTGCCATTTTAATGATGTTAATCAGGCCAATCCATGAGCAGGGTATATGCTTACATTTCTGCGTGTCCTCTCCTATTTCTTGGAGCAATATTTTATAGTTTTCTTTGTATAGTCCTTCACATTATTAGTCAAGTTGGTTCCGAGATATTTGATTTTGTGTTGCACTATTGTGAATGGGGTTGTTTTATTAATGTCCATTTATTCCTTATTACTATTGGTGTATAGAAAGGCCATTGATTCTGGTGTGTTAATTTTGTAGCCTGCCACCTTGCTATATGAGTCTATTGTTTCTGGAAGCTTTTTGGTAGAGACTTTAGGCTTTTCTAAGTAAAGTACCATGTCATCTGCAAAAAGTGAGAGCTTGACTTCTTTCTTTCCTATCTGGATTCCCTTGATATCTTTTTCTTGCCTAATCGCTATAGCAAGTACTTCCAATGCTATGTTGAATAGGAGTGGTGAGAGAAGACAGCCTTGTCTTGTGCCAGAATTTAGAGGAAAGGCTTTCAGTTTTTCTCCATTGAGGACAATATTTGCCTCTGGCTTGTGGTAGATGACCTCAACTATACTGAGAAAGATTCTTTCCATTCCCATCTTGCTGAGAGTTTTGATCAAGAATGGGTGTTGGACCTTATCAAATGCTTTCTATGCGTCTATTGATATGATCATGAGATTTTTATTTTTCTTGTTGTTGATGTTGTGTATTATGTTGATAGATTTATGGATGTTAAACCAGTCTTGCATTCCTGGGATGAAACCTACTTGATCATAGAGGATGATCTTCTTAATGAGGCATTGAATTCTATTTGCCAAGATTTTGTTGAGGATCTTTGCATTTGTATTCATCAGCTATATTGGTCTGTAATTTTCATTTTTGGTAGCATATATGTCTGGGTCAGGTATCAAGGTGATGTTGGCTTCATAAAAGCTCTTTGGAAATGTTCCTGTATATTTGATTTCATGAAAGAGTCTTGCCAGGATTGGTAGTAGTTCCTCTTGAAAGGTTTGAAAGAATTCATTGGTAAATTCGTCTGGGCTTGGGTTTTTGCTTTGGGGCAGACATTTGATTACTGTCTTAATTTCCTCAATAGTGATGGTTGTGTTTAGATATGCTATATCCCCTTCATTCAAATGTGGAAGATTATAAGAATCCAAGAATTTATCCATTTCTTCCAGGTTCTTATTTTTAGTGGCATAGAGTTTCTCAAAGTAGTTTCTGATTACCCTTTGAATCTCTACCATATCAGTAGTGATCTCTCCTTTTTCATTCCTAATACGAGTTATCAAGTTTCTCTTTCTTTCTTTCTTAGTTTTGCCAGTGGTTTATCAATCTTGTTTATTTTTTCATAGAACCCACTTCTGCTTTTGTTGATCTTTTGGATTGGTTTTTTTTTTTTTGGGTTTCCACTTCATTGATTTCTGCTTTCAGCTTTGCTATTTCCTTCTGCCTCCCTATTTTTGGGTCCTTTTGTTGAGTACTTTATAATTCTATGAGCTGCGTCATTAAGTTACTCAGGTATGCCCCTTCTTCCTTCCTGATGTGTGCTTGCAAAGCTATAAATTTTCCTCTCATTACCGCTTTTGCTGTGTCCCATACATTCTGATAGTTTGTGTCTCCGTTGTCATTTGTTTTCAGGAATGTTTTATTTCCTCTTTGATCTCATCTCGGGCCCACTAGTTAGTATTAGGTTGTTTAACTTCCAGATATTAAAGTTTTTCTCCTGTGTCCCTTTGTAGTTCACATATAATTTTAGTGCCTTTTGGTCAGTGAAGGTGGCCTGCAAAATTTCTATCCTCTTGATATTATGGAGATATGTTTTATGTACTAGCATGTAGTCTATACTGGAGAAGGTCCCATGTACATTAGAGAAGAATGTGTATCCAGGCTTCTGGGGGTGGAGTGTCCTGTATATATCTACTATGACTCTTTCTTCCATTTCTCTTTTCAGGTCTAGTATATTCTTGTTGGGTTTCAGTCTGGTTGACCTTTCTAATGTTGACAATGCCGTGTTGAGTTCTCCCACAATTATTGTGTTGTTATTGATATTTTTTTCAAATTTGTCAACCATTGTATTAAATATATTGCTGGACTCTCATTCGGTGCATATATGTTTAGGAGAGTGATTTCTTCCTGCTGTACATATCCCTTGATTTAATTTTGATTGAAATTTTGATGGACAAAATGTCCATCTTTGTCCCTTACAACTTTCCTAAGTATAAAGTTTGCATCATCTGATATTAGTATGACCACTCCAGCTTTTTTATGGGTGTTGTTTGCTTGGATAATTTTCCTCCAGCCTTTTGAGTCTATGTTTGTTCTGACTATTCAGATGCGATTCTTGTAGGCATCAGAAGGTTGGATTGAGTTTTTTGATCCATTTAACCACTCTGTCTTTTAACTGGTGCATTTCGTCCATTGAGATTGAGAGAAAGGATTATCCTGGGAGTTAGTGTCATCTTTATATCGAAGTTTGGTGTGTCTGTTGGTCAGTCTTGTCTTAAAGTAGGCCGTTCAGATTTTCTTTTAAGAATGGTTTTGAGTCTGTAAAGTTTATGAGCTGTTGTTTTCTGTGAAACCATGTATTGTTCTTTCAAACCTGAAAGTTAGTTTTGCTGGGTGCAGTATTCTAGGTGAAATATTTATTTCATTGAGTTTTGTCACTGTGTTCCACCACTTCCTTCTGGCCTTGAGTGTCTCTGGTGACAGGTCTGCAGTAAATCTCAAGGATATTCCCTTGAATGTAATTCCTCTTTTCGGTCTTGCTGCTTTTAGTACTCTGTCTCTATCTGTGGGATTCGTCATTTGGACTAGGATGTGTCTTGGGGTGTTTTTTTCTGGGGTCTTTTTTAGTTGGTACTCTTCAGGCATGCAGGATTTGATTGCATGTATTCTTTTTAGTTCTGGTAGTTTCTCTTTAATGATGTTCTTGACCGTTGATTCTTCCTGGAGATTTTCTTCCTGGGTTTCTGGGACTCCAATGATTCTTAAGTTGTTTCTGTTGAGCTTATCATAGACTTCTATTTTCATCTGTTCCCATTCCTTGAGTAATTTTTCCATTGTTTGATCATTTGCTTTAAGGCTTTTTTCCAATTTCTTCTGCTGTATGGAATTGTTATTCATCTCATCTTCCAGATACTAATTCTATCCTCAGCTGCTGTTAACCCATGGGAAAGATCAGCCATGTTTTTCTTCAATTCATCTACTGAGTTTTTCAGACCTGTTATTTGACCTGAAATTTCAGTTTGGAGTTTTCTGATATCTATCTTCATATTCTCTTGATTCTTATTAGTGTTCTCTTCTATACTTTCTTTGAGTTCTTTGGATATCTTCCATATTGCGACTCTAAACTCCTTATCTGAAAGACTGACTAGTTGGTTGGTCATGTTCAAGTCTTCAGAGTTGCCATCATCATTCTCTATGTCTGACACTGGCCTGCGTTGTTTCCCCATTGTCACACTTGTATTGTGGGTTTTTCTACATGTTGTGGTTGTATTCATTGGCTAAATGATGTGTGCAGGTGCGAAGCAAATTG
>PVKC010021644.1:0-17849 GCA_004027635.1 Crocidura indochinensis
ACTCATTGGTGCTTAAAAATACTCATAGAATGGTGGGGATTGACCCCAAATTAACCATATGCAAGGCAAATGCCCTATTTGCTATACTATTGCTCTAGCCCTTCTATCTTTGGGCATTCATTATTCCATCATTATGTCTCTTTTCTGGGATTTTTAAACTATCTTCCTGGTTTGCTCATTTTCACCTTGGCTGGGTGATCTATAAGATTAATTGATTTGTTTGTTTTTAGGGCCTCACTTGGCAGTGCTCAGGTCTTACTTCTGGCTCTGTGTCAGGAGAGCTCTGGTGGTCTCAGGAGGACCATGGGATGCTGTGGACTGAATCCAGGTTGGCATGTGCAAGGCAGCCTTTCCCACTGTGCTATCACTCCTACCCTAGACTTTGACATATTTGTTTGGTTTTGGGTCGCACCCGGCAGCGTTCAGGGGTTACGCCTGGCTCCACGCTCAGAAATCGCCCCCGGCAGGCTCAGGGGGCCATATGGGATGCTGGGATTCAAACCACTGTCCTTCTCCATGTAAAGCAAACGCCTTACCGCTGTGCTATCTCTTCGGCCCTTAGACTTTGACTTTTTAATTTCAATTTTCTGTTTTTCATTTCCCAAAGGGCTTTCATTCCCTTTTCAATATGTGGGATTATTTATTAAAATTTAGTCACTGAAATTACGTTATTCATTATTGTGTTTCAACACAGATCCAGTGTTCCACTGTCCACCCACCAATGACCCCACTCCAGACTCCATTTGCTTCCCACTCACCAGTCTGCTTCTATGAGAGGCACTTTTCCCCCTCCCTTTCTTAGTTTCCCTAAGGTATAGTTTCATACGTAATGCTTGGCCACCTTTTACCTGATTGAGCACTTCCTTTTACCAGTCGTTGCCTCCTCCCTAGCATACCCCGTAACCCCTTTTGGTGGCATTTTTCTACTGAAAACCAGTTCTCAGATTCTTTGCTTCCACCATCTTTGAACACACATTCATTATTCCATCATTATGTTTCTTTATATCCTACACGAGAGATTCTGTGCTCTCTCTCTCTCTCTCTGAATAGCTTCACTCAGCATGATGCTCACCAGGTCCTTCCATGTAGCAGCAGATTTCATGACTATCTTTTCCTATGGCTGAGTAATATTCTATTCTATATGTAGCATAATTTTTTTTGTCCAGTCCCCTTTTTGAACACTTAGATTGTTTCCAGATTTAGATTATTATGGGTAGTGCTGCAGAAATGTAGGGCACAAATGTCTTTTATCCATTTTGTTTATGGTCCCTTAGGGTATATACCAAGAAACTGAGTTGTTGGATAAATGGAACCTTAATTCCTAGTTTTTTTTTGTTTTCTTGTTTTTGTTTTTGGGTCACACCCAGCAGCGCTCAGGGGTTACTTCTGGCTCTACACTCAGAAATCGATCCTGGCAGGCTCGGGGGTCCATAAGAGATACCAGGATTCGAATCACCATCCTTCTGCAAGCAAGGCAAATAAATGCCCTACCTCCATGCTATCTCTCCGGCCCAATATATATATATATATATATATATATAAAATCTTCCTTTCTTTGAACGTTTTATACACGTTTAATTTTACACCCTGTGGCTAATAATTTCTCTGTTTGAAGTCTTGGGGACCTAATATGTATTATAACAAAAAATTTCCCTAAACTTCGGGATCTTATTCTGTAGATCAGGGGTCCTCAAACTTTTTAAACAGGGGGCCAGTTCACTGTCCCTCAGATCGTTGGAGGCCAGACTATAGAAAAAACAAAAACTACGAACAAATTCCTATGCACACTGCATTATATCTTATTTTGAAGTGAAGAAACAAAATGGGAACAAATACAATATGTGACCCAAGGGCAGTAGTTTGAGGACCACTGCTGTAGATGAACCTATGGGAAATGAGAGCATTGTCCGGAGAGGCTTTGCATTTACTTCCTGAGTCAGGAAACTCACCAGAAAACATTTTAGCTTTCTTTGGGTTTTCAAGTCGACCAGTCTGCTAATCCAAGTGCTGATAAGTGCATTTTAGTGCATCTTTGGGTTCTGTCTACTGATTGCTTGGTTCTAGCTCAAAAGCTAGTAAAGGATTCTCTCTCTCTCTCTCTCTCTCTCTCTCTCTCTCTCTCTCTCTCTCTCTCTCTCTCTCTCTCCTTCTCTCTCTCTCTCTCTCTCTCTCTCTCACACACACACACACGCACACATCAGTGGATATGACCCCTATAAAAAACATTTTCTAAATTTAAGAATTATTAGAGAAGCACTTCAGATGATCTAAGAGGTCTTAGGGGGGGCAGAGAGATAGCATGGAGGTTAAGGCGTTTGCCTTGCATGCAGAAGGTCAGTGGTTCGAATCTTGGCATCCCATATGGTTCCCTGAGCCTGCCAGGAGCAATTTCTGAGTATAGAGCCAGAAGTAACCCCTGAGGGCTGCAAGGTGTGACACCCCCTCACAAAAAAAAATAATAATAATAAATTAAAAAAAGAAAAAGAAAAAGAGGTCTTCAGTCTGACAACTTACTCTTAGGGATCTCCAGATCCGTCCAAAAAAGTTTCTTGTTGATTATCACAGTAGGTTCTATGTGACAGGATGAATCTTGGGTGATGGATGAGTCATGATCTCTCTCACATTAAGTGTCATAATTGCTTCTGAGTTCATGATGGTTTGTGAAATGTGGGGTTACTCGGCTTCTAGATGCCTGCCACTTGTCTTTCCACCTTAAATATCTCAAGTACCAATTCTTCTATACCACCAGTTTCTTAAGAGTATTAATATGATAAATTCCTTCATATGATTCCAAAGTTCTAAAGTAGATTCAGCAGTTACGTTCTGCCTGAGACTTTGCAACTCTTTCAAAAACTACTTGTGCTTTGCTCATCAGCCAAAAGTAATAAAATTACTTTTGATTCTTTCTGAATCACCAATTTCCTGATCTCTCCTACTCCTGAGTAAACGCAGCTGAAGACTGTTGTGGCTCAGACTGCTGACTTTGTTTCACCCCTAATCCTATGCAAATGCACTACTAAACTCTGGAGGCATAATTCACATAAAATGTACTTTTTTTGGGGCGGGGGGCTACACCTAGTGACGCTCTGGGGTTACTTCTCGCTATGTGCTCAAAAATCGATCCTGGTTTGGGGAACCATATGGGATGCCAGGGCATGGAACCAAGGGCTGTCCTAGGTCAGCCATGTGCTAGGCAAACACCCTACCACTGTGCCACTGCTCTGGCCCCAAATGCACTGTTTTTTGTGTGACTTGACCATCCCCACCCCATTCTCATGAGACCTCTATGCAACTGCCATTCCTGCCTACCTCTTGCTCTAGGCACCTACTCTGGCTGTAGATTTGCCTTTTCTGTTTCAGGCATGTTCACCAGTCACTGGCAATACGAGCCACAGCAGCTCTAGGAGGTGTTTCTGGGAGGTGAGAGACAAGCTAGTGATAGCAAATGTTGCCTGTGTTACTACTTTCATTTCAGTTTCTGTGCTCACCACTTATTATCTCTCCACTGGTCTCAACTGCCTGATTTGCCTTGTTTCACGGGGCCATCTACCAATCTCATCTCTACAGTGGCATGTGTGTGTGTGCATATATATATATATATATATATATATATAATTTAAAGCCAGTCACTGGCTCAGTAGGAGGTAGGGTACTATTTTGCATGTCACCCTCTCGGATTTAAAATCCATACCACATGAGGTCTTCCAAGATCCATCAGAAGTGCAGAGCCACGAGTAAGCCAGCCCTGAGTACCACTGCACATGGCCCCAAAAAACTCTAAAAATATGTAAGGGAGTAAACCAAAGAAACAAAACCATTCATAATTGCTATTCTGTAGATTTCTGCTTTCTCTTCATCTGCCCCAAATATCTGCACCCCTTTTCTTTATTCTAGCCATTCTGTAGGTGTAAACTGACACTTCATGACGAGAAATAAAAATCAATGTATTTTCAGTATTTGGAGGTGTGTTTGATAAGTTAGCCTCAATGTTTTTAAAGGAAGTGCTGTCCCCTAGTGGTATGATCTGCACATGTGCTTGGAAAGGGGCACCAGCGAGTCGCCTAAAACCAACATTTACTTACTCTTGTCTACATTGACCCTCAGGCTCAGGATCCATGTTTTCCTCATCAGCATTAACACTCCTCAGAGGCTGGCTGGCTTTGGCCTTCATTCACTTCCTAGTGACATGCCACAGCCAACAGTGTGTGTGTGTGTGTGTGTGATCCACACTCTGCATGTGGCTATTGTGCAAATGGTGCAGGGGCTGCATTCACTTCCTAGTGACATGCCACAGCCAACAGTGTGTGTGTGTGTGTGTGTGATCCACACTCTGCATGTGGCTATTGTGCAAATGGTGCAGGGGCTGTTGTGCAGGCGGCTTTCTACATGCAGGGTAGCCAGTGGCCATGAGAAGAGAGGAAAAGACCAGCCATTGCCTCAACTCCTGCTAACCACATCCTTTCAAAACAGGGTGTTCAGCTGAGTAAGTACATTTTTCTGGTGGATTGAAAGTAAATTCTTTTTAATGAATCGCACACAAATGGAATGGCTGGTGGCTACTTGTTCTTTTCAGGTGACACTGTGTAAACATGCCTATGGAAGATTGTAAAGTTTTAGTAGAATGAGTCTCAGCTGCCCTGGGGCACCTAAAGCTCTCAGCCAGCACTGTGCACATTAAAAACAGCAAGAAATAAAGCTGAGGAAGACGCCAAGCAGGAGCCGACTCAAAGCATGTGTTGGGTAGGAAGAAAAGACACGACCTTAGGAAATGAGAGAACAAAACTACATAGCCAATATGGCAGGCCCTGCATGTGCTGCTGGAATGCAGCAGCTGAGAGGAAGTGGAAAGGTTGATCTCTGCAGGATATAATATCCCTGACCTCCTAACCTTTTAACCAAAAGTGCTCTTTGATCCCAACATGTCTATAAAATGGTTGTGTGCATACAGCCCAGGTTGACTGCTCCATGAAATTCAGGATTTGAGAAAGCTTAAGATATACATCATGGGGCCGGAGAGATAGCATGGAGGTAAGGCGTTTGCCTTTTATGCAGAACGGTGGTTCGAATCCAGGCATCCCATATGGTCCCCTGTGCCTGCCAGGGGCAATTTCTGAGCATGGAGCCAGGAGTAACCCCTGATCACTGCCGGGTGTGACCCAAAAACTGAAGGAAAAAAAAGATATGCATCACATATGACAAAGGCATTTATACTGGGATTGAAATATCTAAAAAATTTAACATCAGGAAGCCAGAAAGATAGCACAGCAGGACATGTGCATTGCATGTGGGCCACCCAAGTATATCCCTGGAACCACATAATGGCCTTGAGCTCTCCAGGAGTGATCCCTTAGAACAGAGTCAAGAGTCAACCCTAAAAAATTTAAAATAGGGGGCCCGGGAGATAGCATGGAGGTAAGGCGTTTGCCTTTCATGCAAAAGGTCATCGGTTCGAATCCCGGTGCCCTATATGGTTGGTCCCCCGTGCCTGCCAGGAGCAATTTCTGAGCATGGAGTCAGGAGTAACCCCTGAGCGCTGCCGGGTGTGACCCAAAAACAAAAAACAAAAAAAACAAAAAAACAAAAAAAATTTAAAATAAAAAAATATAAAAAGAGGCTGGAGAGATAGCATGGAGGTAAAGCATTTGCCTAGCATGCAAAAGAACGGTGGTTCGAATCCCGGCATATCAGATGGTCCCTGAACCTGCCAGAAGCGATTTCTGAGTGTAGAGCCAGGAGTAACCCCTGAGTGGTGCCAGGTGTGACCCCAAAACCAAAAAAGAGCCAACTCCCTGAGCATTGCTGGGTGTGACCCTATAGCAAAAACAACCCCCAAATTTATATTTGGTCTCTGTGGTAGTCAGTAGGCACATTCATAATTAGACTCACTGTGTGTAATGGGTTTCAGAACTGCCAACATTTTGAAGATACCAATTGGTCCCAGACTCAATACATACATGGGCTTCCTTTGGAGGGAGAGTCAGTTTCAGACTCAGCTTCCATTCCACCTTCACAGAACCATGGAGGTCAGAGCATCCTTGGTGCAAGAGTGGGGACTCAGTAGGCTTTCATGCCGCTCCCCAACCAACATTCTGAACTTTGAATATCCATTCAGAGCTCAAGAATATAGCTGGTAGTCACAATTCATTGTCAATCTATTAAAAACAGATTGGCTGAGAGTCTTGAAAGAATTGTGAGCAGAGGCCATGAGCTACTGTCAGTCCCACTCCCACCACGTATGGGCTGAGAATGAAGGTGTGTTCCTTGATAATCCTTGGTCATGTGGTGACAGCAAAGCAGTTTGAAAAATTCCTGGACTCAGACAGTGAAAGAGACCCAACCCCAAAGATTTCTCTAAATTTTTATTCATTTATTTGAACAGCTTGATCCTCTTGTAAAAAGGAAAGAATTTGAAGATGAATAAGTCAATGACATGTCTGTTTCTTAACAGCAACTGACCCTCACGAGGAGGACAAGCAAAAGATCTGTGGCACATTATCTTTGGAAAGATCTTCTGCAAATTTCTCTTCCAAGAAAGAAAACAGACTAAGTAAGTCTCACAGATCATGTATGTCTTTTCCCAAAGGATTATATAAGGAAGCAACATTGGATTCACATAAGCCCCAAGCTGTGACTCCACGCTGATGGCAGCACATACATCGATTAATCTGAGCTTTGGGGAGGAAGACTCCTCTCCCTCTCCTATGGCACATCAGGGTGGATAACAGCTGGTACATTGTTCCACAAACAAAGGAAAATTCATATTATTTTAGAGACAGACCAGTGATTCTCACTTCAACTGGACAATGTATTTTTTAAACAATTTTAATAATACAAGATCTGACTTCCCTCTAAGTTATAAGAAAGCAAATATATATATAATAATATAATATAATATATAATGGTAATAAATAAAAAAAAAAGGGCAACCCTGCTCAGGTATCATCCAAGACATGATCACATTCAGAAGAAAAAAGAAATGAAAACAAAATTTAGGACACGTGCTTATGTAGGTGTACATCCACCCACACCCACACCCACACCTATACACACACCCACACACACAGGAGAACAGTGTATACTTGATATCTGAGAGGGATTTGCAGTAAATTTAACAATACATGTTGATGGCCTGAACCAAAGGTGAAGTTAATACTGCCTGTGTTAAGCATCACTTAAACATCTACTTTTAAGCAAAGCGAGTCACCCTTGGGCTGGCTACTGCAGGATCTCAGCAGCATGGGCCAGCCAGCCTCTTTGCCAGGGCAACTGTCTCCACCCCATCCTGGCGTTTTGGAAAGGTTCAGGGAGCTGTGCGCTGCCTTCCTGTCCTCCCTGTGGCATTTCTACCCATCGGAGTACCTATTGGTCCCATGTGAGAAAATCTAGTGATTTTTTTCCCCCATGGAAAGGTGAAAGTGACATCACCTAAGAAAAGGTAGATGGCTGGTGCTTGTCAACTCAAAGAAGGAAAGAGAGCAGGGTTGGTGGTCATAACTCAGTCTCAGGCACAGAGAAACCAGCACAACTGACTGCAATGTAGGAGGCCCCGAGAGAAGCCATAAAGACTATTCATAGGCTGAAAAACCTTGATGTGTGGCTCAACCACACCACCTCCATCACACGACAGAAGGAGAAGGCACAGGAAAAGACCCAGCATCTAACAACTTGAAATAGGACCAAAAATGAAGAAGACAAAGCAGCAGAGAAAGAGGGAAGGGGTAATAACAGGTAATAAGGGTCTCCTTCGGAAAGGAGCAAACTGTCCTGCAAAGAAGCGGGTTGTTCCTTCCAAACCAAAAGAAAGACGCCACATCAGTGGCAAAGAGGATCTCTAGGTGAAGTTTTTCAGAAAATAAAGCCTGAAGACGAAAGCACAATCTGTGGCAGGAGGGAGGGGATCAATCTTCTTGATTCCTTTACCTTAACACATACAAATTTAAGAAAGTAGAATGACAAAAGGTGCAAGAGCCAAACAATCTCAAAGCCACAGCAAAATAAACACAGCATTGTTTTTAAGTTGTGTCTGGTCAAAAAGGCACAGTAAAATTGTCATATGTTTCTTAGTCTGTGTGCAAGCCAGTACACATGAATGAACACACACACACACACACACACACACACACACACACACACACACACTTTAATGCATCAAAGGTAAGAGTTCTACTCACTTCGGAGGGAATAGCAGTTTCCTTTTGTTCTAAATGTGTTGAACAGGAATCATAACACAGTAAGCTCCTACTCTTACCAACATTACTTATTTTTAGCTTTCAGTTCATATCAGCGGTGCTCAGAGTTTACTCCTGGCTCTGTGCCCAGGGATCACTCCTTGTAGGATTGGGGAAACCTATGCAGTGATAGAGATGAAACCCAGGTCAATGATGTGAAAGACAGGCATTTTAATCCCTGTACTATCTCTCTGACCTTCATCATTAGTATTTAAAGTATGTATGGTAAAATTTTAAGCTAGAAATGTACAGTTTGCTTGCTTAAAAACATTCTGAATTATAGGATAAAAGAAGGGAGAAGTGTGGTCCAATCTGTCTAAGAAACATAGCTTAATATTTTGGTCAAATGGGTTTATAAAGTAAAGGTGCGTTCATTAAAAATAAAAATTCAGGGGCCTGGGAGATAGCATGGAGGTAAGGCGTTTGCCTTTCATGCAAAAGGTCATCGGTTCGAATCCTGGTGCCCCATATGGTCCCCCGTTCCTGCCAGGAGCAATTTCTGAGCATGGAGCCAGGAGTAACCCCTGAGCACTGCCAGGTGTGACCCAAAAACCACACACACACACACACACACACACACACACACACACAAATTCAACACTCTTGCTGCTGGCTTCTCCCACTGTGCATTCAAAAAACTCAAGTTCAGTGATTCACATTTTAATTACCTCCAGAAGAATGAAAACACTCATCATTTTAAAAATGTAAGTGGTCTTCATCTCTTAGGACACACACACACACACATACACACGCACACACATGCTGTAGAAGCTAAGGCAAGATTTTATGCTCAGTTTTCACTCAAGGAATTTTGTATTTGTTTCACTATGAATTGTGTCCTAATATTATAGTCTTGCTTTACATGTTCTAAGGCTAATTTTATAGTCCAATTCTTTCAATGGTCCACCTCAGTACATATTTCCTTTGGGAATTTGAACACACAGTGATAAAAGTACAAATGATTTCAAAGATCTGAGAGATATGTATAACTGTAACAGCAAAAAGACCTTGTGAACATCAAGAATTCACCAGCTACTCTATTTCAAAGCTCCATTCCAATAGTAGCCTTCAGGGATTATCTTTTAGGTTCAATGTCTGTGGCATTGCACCATCAAATAGCATACATCAACTGTAAATGCATTAAGTTCTCAAGGGAGCAAAGAAAAAGGAGAACAAATAAAATAAAAATATGGTCATGGAAGAAGCAACCCGTTCTTTAGAACTGGTTGAGAAACGGACTTGGAAATGTCTTTTGTCTAATGTGCTCGGGTGCTGGGTCACAACTGGCTGCCTTGGCATAGCTGAGACCCTGCCTCCTCCACAGGGACAGTGGTGCACTGGAAATGGGGGTGAAGAGGTGGAAGTAAGCAGGAGAACAGGGAAACAAGATATCAGATAATCCTGTAAGCCTGACTGATGTGAGACGCGTGCAACCCAGGACAAAGGAGCATGGCTTTGCTTTAGAACATCCATAAATACAGTCAATCCATCAAGATGACATGCATCCCTACACATGACTCTCATTATTCTATGGCTCTAATCTAAACGCATGGCGAGAGGCCTCTGCTCCAGCTATTGAGCATGTAGGGTCAGGCTGGGTAAGACACCAGAAAACAGCTTCAAGCAAAAAAACTCAAACTGTGAATATTAAGCATCCTCCCACCTGCTACGCATTTCCTTATACATTTATCACACTACAAAAGATATTCTTCCATTCGTCATGTGGTTATCAAACATGTATTATAAAACGACTAGTCAATGAAGATTCTTAACATTAAAAAATGAGACTCACATGCTTGACAAGAAGCAGCATGTAGAGAGGAAGACAGAGAAGGGAAGAACAAGCTAGCTGCAGAGATAACATTCACTCCTTACTTTTAATACATGTGCAAATTCTACCTCTTTCTAAAAGGGATAAAAAGAACTGGCTTTTAAACACACTGCACTCGAAAATAATGCTTCCAATAAGAAACTCCCAAGTTTCGACAAGAAAATCTGTGCTTGTGGGAATTGTGATTGTATTCTCTCATGGTAGACGACTCAAAACGAATTGGTTTGGTGCATCTAATATGGCAACAACAGCAAAGTGGAAACAGTTCCTTTTCCATTTAGCTGACTCTATCTGAAAACACTCCGGAGAGAAGGCATGTGATGTTTTTTTAAATTCTCCCTCACCCCTTTTTTTCCTTATATCTATTTAAACACCCCAAATTCCCACATCCTCCCAGGGATTTTATTTCTCCTAGACAATTGGGGACTCTGAGGGTCTAGTTTTTCTATAAATATAAAAGGATTTGAAGCAGAAAAATATAGCCTCTCTAGAAAGTAGATTTCATTTTCCTTTGTTCACTGACAAAACTGAGTTGGTTGAACAGATATTAATTACCACATAACAGTAAACCACAAATCAGCACCTCAAATGCTGGCTCTACTGTAACAAAGCGACAGAGCATTTTTGCAATCTGACCAGGTGAGTGTCAATTCCCTTCTTCCCGCAGAACTTTAACAAAAAGTCCCGGGCGTGAAGGAGTAGGGGTGTCTGGAAGGGACAAGGATCACTGTGTCCTCACTTGGTGAGAGCTCAGATCTGCAGGTGAGGGGGACTGGTCCTCATAGAATAGGACAGCACTTGGTGTCATCTAAGCCAGAATGTGGGACTCCTTCACAACTGATCAAATGGCCGTTAGAGTTCATAAATCAGGTATTTCACCTAAATCTTTCCGAAAGGAAGAAAGAAATTGCTCACAAAATCTGCTGTTAAAAAATGTCCCATTCCCAACCCGACTCTGGGAATGAACTCATGTGGCAACTGAAATAATGAATTTGTTTCAAAGCTGAAATCTGCTTCCCTCATTTCATCTGCAACTTGTCCTGCTGGTTCAAAAATGGCGGAAATGTTTCTAGACCATTCACAGGCTCATGTAGGTGCCACTACACCTATGTGTTTTAGTTAGTAAACCAAGGTGATTCTCCTCTGCTCCCGCTCGTCCTTCCATCTGACCACTGGTCACACAGTTCCTCAGAGTCTATGTGGACAAGTGCGCAGACCACCTTCGAAGCTTCTGCTTTGGAGCCTGGTGAACTGTCAAGACAACATCTAGATTGTTTCTGAGGCTTCCAATGTGCAAAATAGTTCTCAAGGCATCCATCAGTGTGGGCCCTATTTAAGGTATTTTGGTTACTGTTTTAGCTGCTGAAGACCCTGTCTTGCATAGTGCACCAGATCCGACAAACTGCTGTTGAGGGCCAAGGCACACACATTTGTGCTGAGTTGAGTCAAGAGATCTGCAAAGTAAGACCAAACCAAAGTAAACTTACTTGCGCACACAAAAATACAAATGTACAAACACAAATCTAGGTACCACAAGTTATTATTTACATGATTCTTCTGTAATTTATCGATCATAACAAGCTTTTGCAATCTTTTAGAGTGGCCTGCAAAATTTCCATAACCTCTGTATAGGGGAGCAATTGGGTTTACTCTGTTACATCTGTGGCTGGCATTGAATAATACAACATTTATAATTTGGTCTACGGAAGGTATAGATTTAAAAAAAAAAGACACCCATACATTAAAATACTTTTTTTTGTTTCTTTGTTTTTGGGCCACACCCGGTGACGCTCAGGGGTTACTCGTGGCTATGCGCTCAGAAGTCGCTCCTGGCTTGGGGGACCATATGGGAAACCAGGGGATCGAACCGCAGTCCGTCCTAGGCTAGCGCAGGCAAGGCAGGCACCTTACCTCCAGCGCCACTGCCCGGCCCCACATTAAAATACTTAATAATTACTTATCTCAAATTCACTTTGCCTCTGAGAAGTCAGTGACTTACTTTCAATTTCTCTATCTACCTTCTGCCTACATTTCAGTTCAGGCCGAATGATGCCAGAACTTCTGTTCCCCCTTTTTTTGGGGGGGAAAAGGGGTGTCATATATGGTGAAGCTTTGGAGACTATATTAGGTGACAGGAATGAAATTTGGGTCAATTATATGGAAAGCAAGTACCTTATGGGCTGTATTCTCTCTAGCCTCAATGCTAGAAGTTCTGAAGTAGCGTACTGAAGCCACTTCAAATTTGAATCTACCAAGATACAAAACAAAAATCTGCCTTCATGCCAAAGAGTTCAAGAAAGAATTGAGCAAGGAAGAAAAACACAATATAGTTATGAACTATATTGAAAAAAATATAGCGAAAATGAAAAGTAATTTATTAGGAAAACTATTATAAACCCATCACCTGAATTATAATTTTTTTTTTTTTTTTTGCCATACCTAGCAGGGCTCAGGGATCACTCCTGGCGGGTTTAGGGGACAAAATAAGATGATGGAGATTGAGCCTGGGTCAGCTATATACAAAGCAAGCACTCTACCAGCAAGACTACCTCTTCAACCTTAAATTATCATTAAAAAAAGGAAGGATCGCGGTTTGATAACTCGACATCCCATATGGTACCCCCAAGCCAGGGGCAATTTCTGAGCGCTTAGCCAGGAGTAACCCCTGAGCATCAAACGGGTGTGGCTCCAAAATAAATAAATAAATAAATAAATAAAAGAACTGAGAGGTAAGTGAAGAGGGGAAAGGATATAGGGATAGTGGTGGAGGACTATGGGCATTTTGATGGGAGCAGTCATGCACTAGCATTGTAAGCCAAAAGTAACACGATAACACTACTGTAAACCACGTGACTTTAACAGACAGAAACCAGACCATGATACGAATACACCTGCATTATTGCCCCCCCCCCCAGGTCTGGGCCCCAGAGCCTCCCACCATAAAACCAGATTACCTTTATTCTTCCTTATAAGGACCTCAGCCTGTTCCCAAAGCTCAAAGGCAGTAAGGACATGGGATGTAATGGTGACATAGGAAGATGTCATGTTCTGGATGTTGAGTGGCATCCCGCTGGTCCCCATTCCGCCAGCACTGGCCTGGGAACTGGCAGGAGAAGGCATTGGAGAGAGAGAGGATGGCGTGCCTGTGTTTCTGAGAAGCAGAAAAAAAGACACAGTTAATTACCTAGATGCCCTAAAGTACAGGTTTTCTGCTCCGGAACACTACAAATCACAAGGTTTCCAGGTGGGCCAGTCAAAAGGAAAATAACTTCCAGTCTCATGCCTACCAGGCCAAAACATACTCTTCACTTTCAGTATTTGGCAGCTTACTTCAGAAACCAGTTGGACAGAGGCAGGAAGGCAAATAAATAAATATGTTCTCAAAAACATGCCTCCATGGGCCAGAGTAATAAATAGTACAGAGGATAGGGTGTTTGCCTTGCATATGGCCAAACTGGGTTCAGGTTGGAATTTCCAGCATTCCATATGGTCCCTCGTGCACCACCAAGAGTAATTCCTGAGTGCAGAGACAGGACTAGCCTGTGAGCATAACTGAGTGTACCTTACTCCCAGCACCCCTCCCACAAAAAACCAAAACCATAAAAAAAATAACCCACAAAATCCTTCAAGCTATGCTACGCTTCCTCATTGTATGTGCTGCTCTCTCAAGCAACAATTTCTCCCTCTCAAGAGGGAGAAAGCCCACCCCAGATTGTCCTGGTGATACCACCCCTTTCTCTGTGAAGATGGCCCAATTTCTATTACAGTCACTTCTCAATCACTTGATAACATGAAGGGAGCTCAGACTCTATGACCCAGAATTCCCAAGACACTGGGGTACCAGGAACTAAACTTTCTCCTGGCTACCACTTTAACAAGTCTCTCCATACTGATTTGACCATACTTCAGTGATTTCTCTTCCATCTTTCTTGGTCTCCAACTCATTACTCTGGAGAGCACATAGCACAGGGGCACATGTAGATGCTTGCTAATTCTCCAGTGAACCAGAACATTTAAGATAGATTCTAGGACAACAGTCAACATAGGTATGCACCAGAGGATTCTTAATCTTCTCTCTACTCTCCTTTTACAGTGCTGGGAATGCAAAGCAACTGCTCTACTGTTGAGCCAATCCCTGCCCCCAAGTCCTGGTCTTGTAGTCAATGAGTTTTGATGTGGGGTAAATGAGACAAGTGCAAGAGCCCAGACTAGGGGCCAGAGTGATAGCACAGTGGTAGGGCATTTGCCTTGCACACAGGTGACCCACGTTTCATTGGACCTCAGTTTGATCCCAGTGCCCCATATGGTCCTCCGAGCTAGGAGTGATTTCTGAGCACACAGCCAGGAATAACCCCTGAGCGTTACTGGGTGTGGTCCCAAAACAAAAACAAACAAGAGACCAGACTAGTGTGGACCAAAGTGGGGTCTACCACACCCCAGGGATGCTGGAGCCATGGGGGATTCGGGTAGTAGTTTTGGGTACAATGGGTGGGGGGTTACTTTCTGTGTTTGCCTAAGGAATGTAGATGGGAGGGGCTGCAGGCTAATGAACTTTGCGGACCACTGGCCTAGACATAAAAGTCAAATGCTTAAGGATAAAGAAGCAGTGAGTCAGGCCTGCCACACCACCTGGTTGGCTTAAGTGCATCCTTCAAATATACTATGATCACTACGTACTGTAAAATCTCTCCAATCCCTGAACCAATTTCTTTCTTTCTTTTTTTTAATCACCAAGGCTGTTCATACTACAAGTTTTTCCTGCACAGATAAAGTTATTCATGACTGAGTTACAGTCATACAATGTAGACCAACCTTGACTACTACACATTTCCCACCACCAATGACAACAGTTTCCCTCTCTTCCTCCCTGATGTCCTATTCTACCCATCATCCCTGCTTCTGGGGCAAGTATTTGAATTCCCCCATTCTCTCCTCTCTCTCTCTCCCCTCCCTCCTTTCCTCCCTCCCTCTCCCTCTTTCATTGTGGTTTGCACTACTGCTAATGAAAGGGTACCATGAATGTCCCTTTCCCCCCCAAAAAAAAACAAGGGGGCCGGGTGGTGGTGCTGGAGGTAAGGTGCCTGCCTTGCCTGCACTAGCCTAGGACGGACCGCTGGTTTCCCATATGGTCCCCCAAGCCAGGAGCGACTTCTGAGTGCATAGCCAGGAGTAACCCCTGAGCGTCACTGGCTGTGGCCCAAAAACCAAAAACCAAAAAACCCCAAAAACCCCCCAAAAAACCTATGAATGTCACTTTCATAGTGGACTAGTTTCCTACCATGGACTTTTGAGGAACTTTTGTTTACTCTAAAAGCTGGACTAGATAGCATTCCCACTGGCAGTGAATAGAGTCCTTTTCTCCCTACATCCACACCAGCACTGGCTGTTTTTGTTCCTTGTGATGTGTGAGAAACAATTTTTTAAATATTGAGCATTTCCTTCTCTGTCTATATAGCATTTATGACAGCCAGCCACAGCAACCTAGGAATGGGTGGAGCAGGAGCTTGATGGGCTGAAATCCTGCTCCAAATGTGGATGGCCATGCCTGAACCATAGGATAAAGTCCTCCCAAGAGGGTGCCAGTTTTGTGCTTCTGGAAAGTTGGTTTTAAGGAAACACCATGAGGGTCTACTGACAAAGGTAAGAAAGAACTTTGAGGAACCTCGAAAGCTTTTGGATGCTGACACAGATACTATTTGTTTCTCCTTAGGATACTGTAAAATATCCTAAATATTTTAAATATCCTAGTATAGCAGTATCCTTGATCCCTAAGTATTCCTCAAAAAAAATATTTCAGTTACATATCATCATATAAATGTGTATGTCTTGAAGGTTATCCACAAGTCATTATGTACATACATAAATGATCATAAGAGCAAGGAGTAAATAAAGAAATAACTCAACTTTAAAGAGGATTTTGATGGGATTTCTCATTACCTTGCAATGCATGGAGAAGGTGCTCGGGCCACTTTGGAAGCGCTGTGGAAGTGCTCGTTCAGAGCACGAGAATACTTTAATACCGTGTCTTTTCGACAGCGGAACATTGCCATGTTCAACAGGGACTGGCAACGGAGGCTGCACAAATAAATAAGGGCAGAACTTAATTAGGTCAAAACATGGAGCGGTGAGTTGCCAGAGTGACAGCACAGCAGTAGGGTGTTTGCCTTGCACGAGGCCAACCCAGACGAACCTGGGTTCGATCCCCAGCATTCCATATGGTCCCCCAAATCTGCCAGGAGTGATTCCTAGTGCAGAGTCAGGAGCAACCCCTGGGTGCTGTCGGTGTGTTCCACCCACCCAAAAAAAAGATGGAGGGGTAAGGCTAGTAGAAAAACGGCATTTTACAACTAACTAGCTAGCTGAGAAATAAACCTCAAAGAAGAACATGGGGAACTAGCATAGCAGTTGGGCACATGTCCAGCATGTGCCTCCAGATTGGGGGGGGGGGGCGCTTACCAAAACAACCGAACAAATCCCAGCACAAAAACAAATTTCTGGGCTGGCGAGAGCCCGAATAGCTGCAGGCCAGCTCAACTTGTTCAAGGCCCAGACAGGATTCCCAGCCCCCAATGTACATATATGTACATATAGATAATTAGTCTATAGTCTGGGGGCTTTTGAGCACTGCTGTGGACTGTGCCTATAAGAATACGATTCAAAACTCTTCTGATCTGGGGGGCCAGAGTGATAGCACAGTGGTAAGGTGTTTGCCTTGCATGCAACCGAAACAGGACAGACAGTGGTTCAAATCCCAGCATCCCGTATGGTCCCCTGTGCCTGCCAGGGGCAATTTCTGAGCACAAAGCCAGGAATAACTCCTGAGCACCTCCAGGTGTGACCCCAAAACCAAGAAAACAAAACATAACAAACTCTTCTGATCAATTAAAAGATGTGAAAGCAAATAGATCCCAAGGAAAAAGTACACACCATAAGACAGCAAATGTTTTCTCTTGTGTTGATGCGACACCGGAGAAAGCTTTTAATGACATAGTGAAGCTGTTGGGAAAAAAAAAATATGTCAAAGTTAGATCAAAGCCGTAAGTAAACTCATACACATGGATGCACATCTTACTCCTGAGTCTTGGTTTTCTGAAGATCTTTCCTGAATGTAGAGTGTCAAGGCCAAATGAAAGAAGGCTCAAGAGAAACACAGAGACCATGTCCCTCTGGCCTCTCTACCTGCTGTGCCCAAGCAGACCTGTGTCCTTACTGTGGTCCTGTTGAAATGCAAGGAATCTAGAAGGGAACTCAGTCCAAGAAGGGAATGGGCACTTATGTGTCAGTACTACTGAAAGGTCTATTTCTCAGTACACTTGGCAAAGAGGTGCTTACGCTGGCCCTTCAGAGGAAACATTTTCACCCAGCAGAGCACAGTTCATAAACCAGTGCATCCGAGAGGCTCTCTTCTGTTGAGTGGCCTCTTTACTTCTTACTGATCTCCAGGACTGAGTCGTTCTCAGGAGGGCTGGCAGAATCCCTTGACACTTACCTCAGGAGCTCCAGAGCTTCAGAGTACACTGCGTGAGCGGCCTTGGATGCTGGGCCTTCAGACTCCATGGCGATTCCACTCTCCATGAAAGACAAGGCAGCTTCCAGGAACTTCACAGCCTTCCCAGCCTTGTCCTTCTGCAGGAGAAGAGACATTCTTACTCATACAGCTGGCTTTTACCTTGTTTTCCCCACACCTCTTTATTGTAACTTCCCTCCACTTTTGTACTTGAAGGCCACAGAGAAGCACAACAACGGAACTCAAAATGATAACCAAAACCTGCTAACTCACCTCCTAAACT
>PVKC010021645.1:0-18102 GCA_004027635.1 Crocidura indochinensis
ATTGGATGCGTGTGTCTCGTTGACTACTTAATTTCTGACCAGGCTATTTCTTTCTGCCCTTGAATAATGAGGAAAAATGATGGGGATAAAATTGGCCTAATAGGCAAGAAGCAGCTGCCACAGTCAGCGCAGTTTGATGTCCTGGGAAACTGATGTCGATCCCCTATTCCTCTTTATCAGGTAACACTACAGTTGGTAGAAATTACAGTCCCTGTTCCAGGGGACATGGGGATCATTTGGCTGTTCCTAAAAAGGCATAAACAAAATATTGGCTAAGCACAGACAGATGTTAAGGTTATACTCTGTACATGAATTCATGTACTTGAATTCACTTAATGGAGTCGAGCTTATGGTGTAAGATCTCGCAACTCATTATAACTAAGTTGTTATGGGCTGCTAATTTGCTAGAAGCTGCTGTATCATGAGCTCACCCAACTGCCTTGATGGGTCTCCTGGTAGTTAATATGGATTAAATGTGAATCTTTTATTTTTTCCCCTGTGGTCTCACATAATGATATTAGCTTGTCTTCAGTGTGACAAATTCAGTGTACCAGTAGCATCTGGTACACTATTCTTTATGACTGAAAATAAGCCTGCAAACTTGATCATGCACATTCATTAAGGCACTTCTCAGGACTGGGGAAATGTGGTAGGAAGACTGCAGGGGAAGGATTTTATTGGTCACAGTTCATTTTGTACCGATGTATATCAATGTTTCTGATGGGAGTGCATTTGTCAACATGATAATCCTACAGGTTTTTGTTTGATTACCAGGATTAAATGTGGATATATTGCACTGTCCTTAATTCATGCCTTGCAGATGAATTTCAAAACTGAGGAAACAGAAAAAAAAGGAAAGAAATAAATGTCTTTGCAGTTTTAGTACAATCTTTAGAAGTAGATCACACAGAAATGTGCATGCAGCTCAATTAATATGGAATATTTTTATTCAAATGTGTAGCATTGTAGGCATAGAAAGTAAAGCCAGATCTGTTTGTCCAATTTGGATTTTTAAAATCTTGTCTAGTAATGTTTAGAATATATTATTACCTACAATGTGAAGAACTCTGTATCACAGACAAAAAGTTGGCATGTGTCTCCATAATACATACCTCATCAAGAACAGGAAAGGCTGTTGACCAAACACAGTGCTGTGGCCAACTGAATGGATAGATATTCTAGAGTGTTCTCTTTGGCCTTCTAAGTGTCATGTTCCCTTCTTTTTAGGAACAAATTTGATTTTATATCCAGAATACCAAGCTTCATTATTTGATGATAAAATTTAAAATACTGATACAGTGAAAGTTTAAGGGGCCTGGGAGATAGCATGGAGGTAAGGCGTTTGCCTTTCATGCAAAAAGGTCATCGGTTCGAATCTCGTGCCCCATGTTCCCCCGTGCCTGCCAGGAGCAGTTTCTGAGCATAGAGCCAGGAGTAACCCCTGAGCACTGCCGGGTGTGACCTAAAAAAAAAAAAGAAAGTTTAAAATATTGATACAGTAATGTTCAAATAGCAAGTTCATTATACTATTTAACTATCTGAGGGTATAAATACCCTAACTCAATATTACCTGCTCACTATTTCTAGTAACCTTAGACCCTCACAATTGGCAGCTATTAAAAAACTTCTCTGGAGGCAATAAGGAATAGGAGTGGAGAAGAATAAGACAAAGAGATTTCTGAAAAAATATTAATAATATAAAGAAATCTGGAGCTTGAGTGATAGTACAATAGGTCATGTGTTTGTTTTGAAGACAGCCAACCTTATTTCTATCCCAGCACTACATATAGTTCCTTGAACCCTCTCCAACTGTGATCCAGAAGCATGGAGCCAGCAGTAATTCCCGAAAACCTCCAGGTATATTCCCAACCCAAAATGTGTATGTGTATATATATAATCATTTATAATCAATGAAACCATTATTTCTCTTCTGCTTCTTTTATATATATATATAAAAGAAGCAGAAGAGAAATAATGGTTTCATTGATTGTAAATGAAAATTGCTTCTATTAACTTCTACCGCAGATGATCACTTCCCTATGCCCAAGTAATTAAAATCAACTCAGTATTTGGTAGTAGAGATTTAGTGACAAACACCCTATCCTTGCAGGGCAGAATTCTTCTACAGATGTATAAGAATAATGGACATTCAAGAGCTTTAGTTGCAAAAAAAGCAATTTGTTGGTCAATAAGACATACATGACTTAAACATTTACAATAGATTTCTTTTTAAAGGATAGAAAAGACATAGTAGTACTTCACATGAAACAAATTTCCTATTACATGTATCTATTATTCAGTGCCTGTTGAACAAAAGTCCATTACTTTCTCAAAAACATAGTGACATGTTTTGTGCCTTGATTTATGCACTTTCCATCATCTGTCATTTTAACATACTTTGTTAGATCATATGGTGCTATTATTTCAAGCTTATTTCTATGCTTTACTAAAAAGCTGTTTATATTTTATTTTTACAGTTCAAGTAATATTAGTACTGTATTATAGTGTTAGCATTTATGATTTTGATGTATACAGTTATATACCTCATTATTCCCAAAGTTCCAGTATTTAGATGGTAATACATGTTGAAAATGTGTAATTTTGCCCTTCAAATGATCAAAGTACCTGTAAATATCCAATTTGCATTGATGTTTCTGTTTAGTGATGGAAATTGAATCCAAATTCACATACACATGAAGCATTTGCTTTACCACTGAGTTATATCACTGGTATTTCACTGTTTGTTACTTCTGTTTTTGAAACTAACTCAGCACTGCTCAAGCTATGCTCCTTACATTGTGCTGAGGAGGGACCCAGATATGTTGTGATTCAATAGATGGTGCCAGGGATCATCTATGAATTAGGGTTGACTACATGCAAGTACAAGACCAATACCTTACCTCTTGTACTGTCTTTTTGGTCCAATATTTGTGTTTTTTATAAAATATGGTTTTAAGTTCTTCTTGTCATCACGATTTACCATAAGTGGGAAGTGTGTTTCCTCACTATGAAATTATTATATTATCTGGTTTTTTAGTAATCAAGAAAGCATATCTTTGAATGTAGAAGTAATTAGATTGTAATTAGTACATCACTTAATTGTTGAGTTATAATAAATGCAAAATTAGGGAAGATTATATGACTGTTTAATTGTTTTAGGTTATGTCATTAGTTCAGGTTAATAACTTATCATACAAAGGGCAAACATTTTTATAAACAAAGTAAAATATAAATTAAGAATCACCTATTTTGAGATTTGCTTAACAAAAATTGCTCAAATTATTATCAAGGTGAAAGATGTTGGAGAGAGGAATATTTACTGTCAAGAACTGTTGAACCAGTGAATATGAAGATTATAATTTTAAAAGATCTGAAAGTTTTCTGTTCAGAAGAGGTGAATAAGACTTTCTTTTTTAAGTGGGTGTTCCCTCTGGAACAGTTATGTCTCTTGACTATTAAAAATAGAGAAATGAATAACTGACTAGCATATGTTCATTTTAAAAAGATAACTTTGGGGGCCAGAATGATAGCACTATGAGTAGGGCATTTGCCTTTTACCTGGCAAACTGGTTGAACCCTAGCATCCCAAAAGGTGCCCTAAGCCTGCCAGGAGTGATTTCTGAGCTCAGAGCCAGGATTAACCCCTGAGTACCACCAGGTATGGTCACAAAACAAAACAAAACAAAATATTTGGTCACATTAGGTATTGTTCTGCTTAGAATGAGTTCAGGTTTCAGTGCATGCTTGAGTGACCAGACTCCTCATGCTGTCAGTGCAGATGATGGACACATTATAGAAGCAGAGTAGGTGGTAGTTAATGGTATGTTTTCTCTCTTTAAAAAGAACAAAATATGGAATAATGCATGGGTTTGGGGATTAGTCATCTTGGGTGAGCAATGATGCAATTTACTGAGCTAAGAAAACAAAGGGAGACCAGATTTATAGGTTGGATGCTGTGGTTTCAGTCAGAAACAGGAATCTTTGTTGCTTGTTGAAAGAATTGCAGTGGACACTGAAGATACATTGAGCAGTGATGGTTGAAGTTATGAATATGTTTAAGATTGTTTTGGGAAAAGTTTAAGAAATCAGCTTAGGAAATTCTCTGGATGACTGGTAGTTTCAGAGAGGAAAAGTCTCTCCAGAGAAAATGGAGAAGAGTTGGAAGCAAAAGAATAGGAAAGGAGGAGAATACTTGACAGAATGCTGGTGTTTGACCAGCAGAGACCTTTATCACACTGACAGGAATATTTTGAGCTATTTAAATTTTAACAATGGATATTGAATGATGACAGATAAACATTGACCTTTTGTCTCTCAAATATTTCTGTCTCGAATAGAATTATACCCACAATTTCTTAGTAGAATTCAAAGCAGTTTTACCAAATGAGAGAGAGAGAGAGAGAAAACATCTAGATTGAGAATAAGAACTGGAGAGAGAGAACCAGAGAGTGAGAAAGCAACAACTATCTTTTTAAAAAAATTGTATTTGTTCATTGGCATCTCATCTTTTACATGTTGTAAGCATAAAGAAGTCAATTTGTTCTGTGCATACACACTGTTGAACACTTTGCTACATTCATCTAGACATTGTTTGTCAAAGTCATGTACGAAGTCATCCTTTCATCGACTAACTATTAATCATTCATTGTGACTCTTCTTCTTGCTGAGAAGGTTATGGAATGACCTGGTCTCTATCATCAGATTATAAATGATCTAGTAGAGAAAACAGACGTGTAATAGAGCTCTGTCAATGCTAAGGGAATTGGGCCATTGCTTCTCATAAAAAGTAGAGTAAGGATAAAGTCCGAAGTGTTTTAATACAGAAGAGAAGGTCATAAAAGAAGACCATGTTTGTTAAAGTCCTTCACCATAAAATTTGTAAGGCAGGGCCATTTTCCTTATGCATGTGGAATAGAAAGAGAGGGAAGAAGAGCATGAATTTGGAAAAGTGAACAGAGGCACTATACATTGGAGAGAATGAATGCAAGTCACACTTCTTAGCTGAATTTCTGGAACCCTCTCTTCTACCTTTGAAATATTGGAAAATTTCTTTCTCTACGACAGTAAAAACATAAGAAATGGATGTTGGAGAATGACTCTCCTCCATGCTTATTTCCCCCATTAAATGTTATATAGATTAGCAATGGGCTTCTCAAAAATGAAGACCATTAATTATTTTGGTGGTAGTCTAAAGTTAATTAGTTGAATGATTAGGATATTGCCTATGTTTGGACATAGGGTAATATTTCATTTTTAAGATAGAAAATGAAGCTTAAAAAGCCAAAATGAGATAGTCATTATTCTGAAAGAAATTAGGGGTGTTATTTTAGATGTATATCTAGGTTTATAAAATCAAAATAGTTAAAATAATCATTTTAGATTTTAGAGCAGTAGATTCTGAATAAAGTTATTCAATGCATTCCCAACTAATATTTGGGGATGATCTATATCAAACAATGTGTGATATATCTGATTTAAAAAGTAATCTTAGATCTGGAGAAATAATGGAGAAGTTAAGATACTTGCCTTGTGTTCATTGTTGGTGTGATCCCCAGCACTATTTATGGTTCTTCTGCTCTATCAGGAATTCCCAGTAATCAATTATTCTCAATAATCATTAAGCAAAGAATCAGGAGTAACCCCTGATCACTACCAGGTGGAATACAAACATCAAAATATAAGGAGAGAATAAAATCAAATGTCTGTTATTAGCCATGTAAACAACATATCTAATAAATATTAAGTACATAGCAACATATGATAGATAACCAATTTTTAATCTCATCATTCTTTTATTTTTAATATTTTGCCTTGTAGGAATAGAATAGTCATCACCACAGGTATAGATATAAAAAATTGACTGATGTAAACTTTTTCCATTGCATGTACAAGTCATCTAAACATCTTTATATTTGATTACATAACAGGTATCTAACAAAAAAGACCTTGATATTATTATTGCACAGTTAAAGAGGTAGCAATGTGGTAATATTTACTTTTTAATCCAGTTCAGGAGATGATGACATCATCTAAACTTCCAGGTGGTGTGATCTCCTTTATTTCATTCATAGAGTTCTATCATCATCGGAATGAATTAATGAAATGAGGCCAAATGTTCCGCAAGATATTTGGCAGATTCAGAGGACAGTCAGAGCAGAGTGGGCGGAACCCTGTGAAATACAGGAGTTTGACAGAAAGAGGCAATTTGTTATATTTTTGTTCTATGGATATTGTTCTGGAAAGGTGCCTCCACTTCCACTCCAAGCTGCTGATTGCTGTCATCTGCTGTTTTGCTCGGTGACCCAATGTGGCCCTGCAGTAGATGAAAACATGAATCTGTCAGCTCTGGAAACTTTTGCCGACAGCTCTTTGCCATGGTTTTTGACTTCCCAATGAGGGCTACATCACCTGACACTTGACTTTGATTTTTTTTCCATGCTACCTCCAGAGTATGCCTTCTTTCCACACCTGCCAGATGCCTGTCTATGGGTTTCCTATCCTTACTGTCTCTTGTACCCCTTTACTCCCTCAGATTTAGCTTTTCCTCCAGACTCAGTGGAGTAGAAATAAAATACCACTAAGAATGCAGGACTGTGAAGTCACCTCACTCATAGGAAGAGGGAAGTTGGAGGGATGAGAGAAGAAAATGCTACCCATACCCAGGCTTCCAATTCAGGATTCATCTATGATGATACAGAGATAATGGGGACTTGGAGGACAAATTCATCTACATAAAAGACTCCCATGGTCTGAGAACAGAGGCCTCCCACTGCCTACCTTGTTGTCAGAATACTTGACAATAAGAAATTTAAATGAGTGACACTTTGCCTCTTTTACAGAATATTTCAGATCTTTCTCTTTTGGGGGGAAGGGGCACACCCAGCAGTGCTCAGGGGTTACTACTGATTCTGCACTTGGGGAACATTTTTTGTTGTGCCCAGGGAACCATTTGGGATTTCAGGGATTGAACCTGCGTTGGCCACATCCAAGGCAAATGCTCTATCCACTGTACTACAGCTTCTTCTACAAATCCTGATGTTTCTAATCATCACTTTGCTTATGTGGCTTCTGAAATCCATGTCTAATCTGCATGCAGGATGGACAAAATTTAGAAGAATTGGAAATCATAGGCTCTGCCGACAGTGTACTGAGCATCTGGCAACTTAGCAATATGTTATCTTTGGAAGAAGAAGGGAAGGGGTCAGGGTCTAAGATATGAACATAAGGTGGGAGGTCTTCAGAGTCATCAACCCTCCTGTGCTCTGAGACTCTCAGATTCACCAACTCTAGCAAGTCAGAAATGGTAGAAGGAGGAAATATAACATCATTCCTA
The DNA here is from genome assembly GCA_004027635.1 of Crocidura indochinensis. Taxonomy (NCBI): domain Eukaryota; kingdom Metazoa; phylum Chordata; class Mammalia; order Eulipotyphla; family Soricidae; genus Crocidura; species Crocidura indochinensis. Next base: position 7,334 of record PVKC010021645.1, read on the forward strand.
AAAAGCCTGGGTTGGTATCAAAATTCTGCTGTGGAGGCCCAAGTCTTAGAGAAAAGAGTTGTCAGTTTTGGTACTACATCACAGATGTGTTTAAAATAAATTGAGTATGAACTCAAATCCCAAAATATAGGGGGATACAGAAAAGTTGATGAAATCTTAAAGTATTAGGACACAGACACTTTTCAAAGCTATTAAATGTGAACTAAAATCAGCATGTTAGTGTATGATATGGTTTATACTTGGATAGAAAGTTAGAGGGCCAACCTGTGTAGGTTTGGTTTTCTAGAGTTGGTTTGTTTTAGAAACTTCCACTCTGTTCTGCTTTCAGAACAGAAAGCAGTCCTGGTTGCTTTCAGGAAATTATCTGGTCTTCTTTTACAGAAGGTGGTTAAATCCTTCTGCTATCCCTTTCTCATAAAAAATGACCATGAACAATAAATGACCATGAGAAATTTTCTTTTGTTGTGAGAGGGTTCAATGAACCACGATCAGCAGTGCTCACTACTGGCTCAGAAGCCACGCCCAGCTCCGTGCTGGTGGGTCATTCTCAATGTTTCTTTGGGATTATTATATGGTGGTAGAATTTGAACCAGAGTGAGCTGTATACAAAACAGGCACAACTTAATCCCTATCTCCAGCCCAAGCTGAGATTTTTTTAAATATAACATTGTAAATGTAGAAAATTGGTGAATAAAGGACTGTAGAGACATTCACCTGGTAGCATGAATTCCTCTACTTTGAAGAGACAGCAGAACCTCTATTCAGATCATCTTATACTATCAACATTAAATGCTCCCATTCCAAAAGACATATAATAAGCTGTTAACTATGTATCTTAGAACTGATGAAATATGATACAGTTGATACATTCTCATGTAGAGAGACAACGTGGTAAATGACTCATCAGACCCGAGAAACTGAAAGTTGAAATCTGGCAAAGACATAAAGTTAGAAGCCAGTTTATAAGAAAGCCTTCCAAAGCTTTGTAGGCCCTGTAGCATGGAGAATGAAATGTAACTCCAGATGGGATATAAGTTGAAAGTTATTGAATACCAAGTCAGCCTCCAGATTGAAGATCTCATTGAACACAGCTCGATGGACACTGTTCTCACCACCTAAGCCCCATGGCAAAGAGGAAGGGTTTATTATTCTTTGGAGGGTCAGCAATTAATTTCCTGATGAGAGACCACAAGGAAGAGTAGGAAAATTGAGCTCTGGAAAGATGAGTGTAGGAATCAGTGAAATTCTACTGTCCCTTCCTCACCACTTGTCACCAAAGTGTCACCCTTCATAGTGGTAGGTATAGCGTCACCCACATGTTCATACTTCAAGCTGGAGTTTAGGGGATTATTCCCTGAGAGTTTTGCATGGATGCACCCAGAAATTCCCACTGGAATAACACAGCAGAAAAACTCCATTGCTACTAAGATTGAGATTGCTCTCTAGACTTTATTCACTTCAAGAGTGAAGTGCCAGCCAGGCAGCCTGAGATGCATTTAAAAGTTTCCAACACAAAAGGCACATTCTGAGCCAAAGAGAAAAGTCATTGTGAAGTAGAAACTAGGCAGAGAGAAGGAAATACAGTACAACAGCTTTAAGAGGAAGAAGAGAGGATCAGTGAGCTTAGTACCATATTATGATGAGAAGAAATAGTTATGAAAACAAGCCAGACTTTATAAATTGAAAATACAGTGAACAGACAGATACAATTCAATTTATGTGACTTTCTAGAAAGAAGAGGCAAAAGATAAAATGGAAAACTAGAAGGGACCAAGTTCTACAGAAGAAACCTAGGAAACAGTTTGATTTTAACATCCAGTTGATGAATTAAGCATAGTACTTTACAATAACAAAGGAATAATAAATAAAAACAAAGGAGAGAAAACAATATTTTTCAATACATTTTTCTAGAACATTATCCAAAAACTTCTTTCTCAATAAAAAATTCCAGGAAATGCCAACCAGTAGATTTTTGTTAAGCCATCTCACAGTAGCATTATGAAAATCTAGGATCAGGAGAAATAAAACATATCTACCCTCTCCCATGAAAATCAATCATATTTCAGCAACATGTTATAAAGTTTAACACTGCAAGACAGAATATAAAGTTGTTTGTGATATTAAAACAGAGAAAACTATTTCCCAGCTAGAACATTCTAATTGTATATGTAACTTGTAACTAAGTGAGAGTAGGATCTCTGAGACATCCAAAGACTTTAAAACACTGTCTCCTGTCCACCCCTTTTCACTCTGGAACAATTAACATTTCTCACTTGAAAAGAAGCCAAGCCTACCAATGAATATTGTGGCTGTAAGAAAGAGGAAGGATCGTACAGAAAAGAGGTCAGAGAAAATGCACAGCAAGAGAGCAAGAAAAATCAGAGGCTGGGGGCCCGGGAGATAGCATGGAGGTAAGGCGTTTGCCTTTCGTGCAAAAAGGTCATCAGTTCGAATCCCGGTGCCCCATATGGTCCCCGGTGCCTGCCGGGAGCAATTTCTGAGCATGGAGCCAGGAGTAACCCCTGAGCACTGCCGGGTGTGACCCAAAAACCAAAAATAATAATAATAATAATAATAATAATTTAAAAAAAGAAAAATCAGAGGCTGGCACCTAAAAAAGAGACCAGTACAGAGAAGTCTAGATGATTCCAGAAGAAATTTCTCTTTGATGGTTATGAAAGGGATAGGATTTTTCGTATTTAATCATACTGAACAAAGATGATACAAATTGAGGATTGTTTTCCTTACACCTATTTTACTTTACTTCAACACTATGATTACAAGGCTTTGTTCAGGATACAGTTGGGGTACTTTTCACAGTTACTAAGTTGATCGCGATTGAATTTCAGTTATGCAGTGTCTAACATCCTTCACCAGTGCACATTTCCTACAATCAATATCGCCAGTTTCAATGGAATTTTTAAAATTTTTATTATGACTAATGTGAATTACAAGTTCCTGTAATTTCAAGTCTCCCTCCATCTCTGTTCCCAGCATGCATTCCATATTCCCTCTTTGCCCACTGGACTGCTAGTGTAATTGGTCCCCTTTGTATCTAACTTGCAGATTGTGTATCTTCTGTGGTGGGAAGTCTATTGATGATGCCTATTATGGAAAATTCAAGGAATACTATAATAGAAAGTTAAGAGATGGAAATTGGAAATACAGATTAGAAAATAGGGTTCCAAATGTTGAGGTTCTAAAGAAGAGAACCTTTTTCAGATAAACACATCTTTGATCCACTTATATGTATGTCTGTATCATTTATTTTACAACAACTTCATAGTAAATGTGAACTCTGGCATTGATGTGACATGGTATTTATTTCCCCTTACATAACTAGAAATATAGAAAGGTAATACTATATGTATAGTCATATAAGTAGATGATTACTTGTATTTTATACTTGATTATATAAGAACATCTACATGGCATATTTCTTTTAAAATTTTTTCCATGAATTATTTTCTTTCTAATTAGTGTCTGTCTGTGTGACTATATTATATAACATCTCTTTCAAGTAAGTGTTGTCCATTTTTAGCTCACAGTTCCATGGAGAACTGAATTGAGAGAATTGTTTGATGGTGAAGGCATGTAGTAGAACTACTAATTTTCTTGAAATCCTGTACATTCACTTATAATCATAAAATGAATGTCTTCTATGAAGATATGATCACATAACAACTTGACCCGTTTCTTCCTCTCAGGAGACTGGAAACCCAGAAAGGCATTCCCACATTCTTATCTTCAATCACCTGTACTTAGCTACATTTATGTATTGGATATGATCATATATAAATCGGTGACTAAAGATTGAGGGCCTTCTTTTAAAATCCACAGTACTGGAAGACTATAAACACTATATATGTTGATATAACCCTAATAAAATTCAAAGAAAATAAAGGTAACTTCTGATAATCGTTGGACCACAAGGAATAATAGCATATATTCTCGAGAAGTAGAGATGTGAACAGTGAGATACTAAAGGAACTTAATTATGCAGTCTACCATTTTCTACTTCCTCAAATCTAGCTTGAATAATCCTAATTTATTCTTTACAACAATGCTGAATAAAATATTTATTGAAGAAATTAATGAAACCACGAGTATGTTTTTTTCTTATTTCAATTTTCCTACGAGCAAGCTAAACCTCCTTAAGAAACTATACCTACTTCCATCCATTTAAAACATTTCATAAACTCCATTTAATTAAGTGAAATTAATTATTAATTTAGGCTCTTTAGGAAAAAGTTATGAAACTACTTGATAATTTTTAAATAGCAACCCTAGTTATTATGTGACTCAATGATATGCTATTTTCGGAGAAAAACCAGTTAAGTCTAGATCTTAATACATTTTAATGACCTCAGCATCATATCAGACATATGCTGCTTTAATGAATTTTTATGAGATTATGAATTAGATCATGTTCACCCCCCCATGGAGAGATTTAGGCTGACTCTGCTTTGTTTTCTTTTTACAACTTCCTCTACTTCAATTCTGCTCTTTAATATACCTACTCCTTCATTCTCATGAAATCCATTTCATGGGACAGTGTCCCATCTTTTTATATTCTAGCAACATTCTTGGGATAGTTGATGGACAGATATTGACTGCACAGAATGTACACTGTTGGGTGGACATTAACCCATGATATCATTCCAGCAGCCTATATAGTTAACACATTATTCACCTCTTTTTTCATTTACTTTAATCTGTTTTGAGGTTTGGTGATAAGACCCTAGTATGAAATATTCTTTTCCATTAAAATGTTTATTATAGGAACCAAAACGGTGATTCAGCTGTAGGATGTTTGCCTTGCATGCCACTGACCTAGGATGGACCACAGTTTGATACCCCGGTGTCCCATATGGTCCCCCGAGCCAGGAGAGATTTCTGAGTGTATGGCCAGGAGTAACCCCTGAGAGTCACCAGGTGTGGCTCCAAAACAAAAAATAAAATAAAATGTTTATTAAACACAACGATTTAACAAGTTTTCATAATACAATCATTTCTAGCATTAACTGTTCAAACATCGATCCACCACTCCCACTGTGACCTTCCCTTCACCAATGCCATGAAAGCACAAACTTATCACATGTCATTTGTTATAATACAACTCTTTTCCAGTTTTAAGGAGTTATTATTAACTCTGGGAACTCTATTTTGTTTAGCAGATTCATAGAACTTGTTCATCTTGTATAACTAAAACTTGGCATCTCCTCAGCAAACTCCCCATCTTCCTCCCACCTAACCTCCAACAATCACTATTCTATTATATTTTTTCCTTTTAAATTAATATTTTTGTGTTTTGGTCATAGAGGCTATGAAATGGTATCACTGGCCAATATGATTCAGTAGTTCTACTCCTAGTTTTTGGAAGGCTCTCCATCCATATTGCTTGCCATATAGGCTGCACCAAATGACATTCCAACCACCAGTATATGAATATCCTTTCTTGCCACACCCTCACCAACACCAGCCATCTCCGAACTCTTTGTTAATGAGTCATTTTTCACAGGCATAAAATGATGGACCGTGCTGTTTGGGTTTGTACTTTCTAATGATGAGTGATGATGAGCACTTTTTCATATACATATTGGCCATCATGTGTCTTTCTGGTGGGCCTTTAGACCATTGGGTTGGCCTATGGAGGGATATGACAGGATTGGTAAAACACTGAATACAGCTTTTCAGAACCTGGTATTGAGATCTGGTATTGAATGAACACCTGGCATTTCAGTATTTATTAAAAAAAAGAAAGACTACTTATTTATTTAAATAAAATTTTATTTAAACACCTTGGTTACAAACATAATTGTGGTTGGGTTTCAGTCATATAAAAGGACACCCCTCTGCTGAGATCTCTGGACTGAGGGGCCTTTCTTCCTGTGCTTCTCTCTTTGCTCAATTCTTGGAGTCCCATAAGAGATCAGACCCCTGGGAATCGAACCCAGAAATCACTGCATTCTGAAACTGCCAGCGAGCCAAGGAGTGAATAAGAACTGTGAGGCTTCCCAATTGGAGAGCTGCTTGCTTTCCTGTGGGAGGCTCCGCCCAGCTGCGCTCTGCTGAGGACACCCCCTCTCATCACCAGTGCAACATTCCAACCACCAATGACCCAAATATCCCTCTTCCCAACCCTGCCCCCATCTGTATTCTAGACAGGCTTTCTATTTCCCTCATACATTCTCATTATTAGGATCACTCTCAATGTAGTTACTTCTCTAACTAAACTCATCACTTTTTGTGGTAAGGTTCATGAAATGGGCTGTAGCTTCCAGCCCTCCTCTCTTAAGAAAGATTATATAAATCATAACTTGGGGAATAAAATGAGCATCAGAGCCTACATTGATCTCATGTCTTTTGCATCAGAGGTCTGTAATGATTCTAAGAAAATTCTTTCAAAGACTTGAGAAAGTTTAGTCTACCCAATTTTAAGCAGTACTTTTAACTCCTCTACATTTCATAGGACACCATCCTTGATATCATCCTCTTTCTTGCCTTAAAGTTTATTTAGATTTTTTGTTTCTGGGCTACACTCAGAGGGTTTCAAGGGTTGCTTTTGGTGTGCATTGGGAACCATGAAGATTAGAGCTCAAACCCAGGTTAACTGCAGAAAAAACTTGCTCCCCATCCCATTGAACATCTCTCTGTACCACCTTTTCTACTTTTGATTCTTCACCAAGATTCCATTCAATGGCTTTGATATTTCTGCCATATGAGAGGATAAAACAGAACCTGGGAAGCAGCATGATGAGTTATACACAAGTTAATGATGTTCAAAAAGCTCTTTGCTCAAGACAGATACTTCTGGTCAAATATTTCTAGAGTCCAACTCTCTGCTCTTAGGAAGCTCTTTTCAGTGGAAATTTCACCAAAATGTTTTTGGTTTCTGTGCTGCCCAGAAATTAATGGGACTATGGTTAACGCTTAATAAAAAATGTTATCCTCCCACTTAATAATCAAGTTTTTTTTATTATGTAAGATTTTAATGAAAATTAGAAACTTAGATTCTTCTTAAAGACCCTGAATTTATTCTTTTCCTTAGAAAGCACATTTTTTTCCTTTTGAATTGTTGAATAAATTCACCTAGTTTCATAAATTCCAGTGACAAGGTAAATGTCATTGATTTCAAGAGGCAACACTACAGTTTGATTTTGTTTCCTTAAAAAAAAGGCAGAGTCAATTTCATGAAAAAGTAATTGCACAAATGAAAGAAAGCAATAGCTCTCTCTTTGTCTCTATTATTAAAATTAAAATAATCAACAGCACTATAAAATATAAACACCTATCTAGATAGTAGTTATAAATATTTAAAAAGTTTAATAAATTTTTATTTATTTAAAATGTTTAATTATAGTTCTGTGTCTCTAGCCCTAAAATAGTTTTTAGTTTACATTTACAGTATTGATATGCAGTTGCTGCACTCCCAAAATTCCCTTGACATCTTCCACTGTCCTTTTGAAACCTCTAACCCAATCTTCATTTGCCTCCACCTATCACTCACTGTTGATAAATTTTGTAACGCAGCACCAAATACTTTTCAGTGAAAATGAATTTTTAACTATGACAAAATATGCATTTGTCAATCAGGTATGAAAGGGAGATAATGATATTATGTCATGTAAAAGTCTTTGCTGTTAGTGAAGACCCGAGATAGCAAAAGATTAGCGAATCTCTACTTTTTTAGATACCACCACTAACTACTAACTATGCAGATGAAAATCATTCCCAGCAGCTGTACAGACACTGATCTTCAGGATGAGCAAAAGTTTAGTTCTTAGTTTCCTAAAAGAAAGAATGCAAACATAGTGAGCCTTCCATTGTTCCAGCAAGCCCAAATCCAGAGGCTTTGCCTAACACAGTGAGGGGCAAGAGGAGGGATCCAAATAGAGGATAAAGGTCTGTTTATTGAGGAAATAGCACTGAGACCTAAGAACTAAAAGAAGAAAAGATGCTGCAAGAGGATCTGTACTTGATTTTCTGTCAGAGAACTGATCAGATCCCTGTATAAGAAAATTCAGGGACCATGGAAGACCCATTTAAAGGAATGGAGTCCCTGGTGCTCAGCCTGGGTTGGGACAGCATGTCTGTACCATTACCAATTGCTGAGAAATGCCTTATCGGTGCATTGAGGAATATGTATCCAAGAGTCAAATGAGGTGGTGATTACTCTGAACAAGAACTGGATGCCGAAAGCAGATAAAGTGATGGGCATGATTAACCTTCAGGAACAATAATGCAAACCACACTTTCTAAAAGGGATTGGTGATGATAGGAAGTGAGAGTGTGAGAGAAAAAAAAAGAGAGTGAAAGAGAAAAAGAGAGTGAAAGATAAAAGTCTGCCCTATAGACAGGCAAGGGGGAGGCCATAAGGGAAAGTGGAGATATTGGTGGTGGGAAATGTGCACTGGTGAAGTGTGTTCCTGCATTGTATGACCTAAACTCAATATGTTGATATGGATCATGAACAACTTTGTGTCTGTGGAGAAAATAAGCAGCTGTATCATGAGCAACCTTATATTTACACTTTTTAAATAAATAATAAAAAATTAAAAATGATAAGATTAAGGAAAAACAAAAAATTGCATTGGCTGGAGGTATAGCAGGTAAAGTGCATGCCTGGCACATGATTGACCTAGATTCAATCTAATATCCTATATGGCCCCCCAAACACCATTAGAATGATTCTTGAGTGCAGAGCCAGGAGTGTCTCCTTGCACAGTGGAATGTGGCCCCAAAACAACAACAACAAAAAAGCTATAGGGGCCAGCGAGATACTATAGCTGGTAAAACACTAGCTTTTAACACTATTAACTTGGAATCAATCCCTGACACCCGAGGTATTCTGTCCCTTAGTATTACCAGATATGACCCCTAAACCAATTTTTAAAATTAGGTATAAATAGGAAGAGAATGCAATGCTAGATCCTCAGCATATATATGCATATATATGTATATATACATATATATGCATATATATAATTCCATGTTTCAAATTGCTTCCAGCTAACTACCTGAGAATAGAACACAAACGATTTGTTGAGAGCTGCCAGTAATCAGAATACAGTCAGACTAAATTGGAATTGCTCTGTGTTCAAAGACCACTGTCTAGGCAGGAACACAGAAATAGGCCCCAGATTGAGGAGAGAAATCAATCAGATGAAAGTGACACAGATGTTGGAATTAGCTCTCAAGACATTAAAACATTGTCAAATATGTGTGTTCCATATGTTCACAAATCCAGAGACATGGAAACTATAAAAAAGACCTAAGTCATACTTTCAGAGATGTTATTCATCAGTATCTGAGATAAAAATAGTCTGAATGACAAGGAGAGATGAGGCATCACAGAAGAAAATGTTAGCTAATGTGAAGTTATCTATGGTATTCATCCAAACTTGAACATGGAGGAAAAGTGAATTTAAAAGGGGGAAATGCATGGAGTAGCACTGGTACAAGTACTAGTGGCTTAGTAAACATTTAATTGTAATACTCAAAAGATGGGAGGTGGTTGCAAAGAGAAGAATATTGTCATGAATATAGGTGGACAGTCTTCAGTAGGATGAAAGCAGGAGAATGTAGTAGAGAGTAAGAGAAGGTAGAAGAAAGTGTCTCCTATCGTCCCCTAAACCCAAGATACTAATAAGGAGACACAGGCTGTAGCAATTGTCTAAACCAACCCTGGCTGAAACTGGAGAAAGTTCTTGTATTCCAGCTCATGTTTAGGCAGTCCTCAACATATTGAATTTGAAACTTAGAAATTTTGGTAGCATACTCCAGCACTGTCATTGATCAAAGGATTGTTTTCATCTGTCTACAAGAATTTCCTTATATGCTGTTTAAGGTGTTAACAACTCAGAGATATGAATTGGGCTTCCTGTTACCTAGACATATTTAAGGTAGGACTCGAAGCTTCGGAATGGACACCCATAACAAGGAAGTTTTGTTTTGCTTTGCTTTGTTGCGTGGAGTGGACTGCCTGGCCCTCAAAGTACTTGCTAGCAAAAAAGAGGTTAGAGTCAGAAATATATCTTCAGCAAAGGCTTCTGTACCCAGAAAAAGTTGAGCTGTCTGTATTAAAAGTTCAACATTAAAAGCATGTGTTTTTATCTAAAGGAGGAAGATACTAGTACTACCTGGTACTGCTTATTGGAATACAGCAATCCTTCTTTCAAAGGTCTCAGCCAAGAGTGCTCAAACTCGCAAACAAATAAACTGTTTTTGTTTTTTGTTTTTCATGGAAAAATTACCCACAGTTTCTGAATATTTAATTCTCTAAAAGGACCCCAGTGCCCATTGTTTAATATTTGCTAGCATTCTTATTTTCCCTTTTCTTTGGTTTTTGGGCCACACCTGGTGACGCTCAGAGGTTACTCCTAGCTATTCGCTCAGAAGTCGCTCCTGGCAGGCACGGGGGACCATATGGGGAACCTGGGGATCGAACTGCGGTCCGTCCTAGGCTAGCACAAGACAAGGCAGACACCTTATCTCCAGCACCACCGCCTGGCCCCCTTATTTTCCCTTTTCACACACATCATTGTGAATTAAAATTTGTTTTTGTTTTTTTACTTCTGAGGGTTATATATGGTGCTAATCAGAGTTTATTCCTAACTCTGTGCTCAGGAATCAATCCTGGTGAATGTTAAGACTGTATGAGCTGCCAGAGATTCAACCAAGGTTGGCAAAATGCAAGGCATTTCAGTGTATTATCATCCCAGTTCACTGTGAACTTCAGTATAAAAAGAAGTTGAACATGGGGCACC
>PVKC010021646.1:0-18108 GCA_004027635.1 Crocidura indochinensis
CAATTGACATCTAAGACGTGCTACCACTAGTCAGGTTTTATCAGCAGCTTATATTTGTCATCTATCTCCATCTGTCAGATAACTGCTCTTGATAAAAAGGACTATAGATCCTAGCTTATTAACATTGTTTGTGTTTAAAAGAGATTTGGCATGCTAGAAGTATCAAAGACTATATGTTGTATGAATTAATTACCATTAAAATATGAAAATACATTTTATTAGTATTGATTACTCCTGCTATTAAAATAGTTTAGGTAACATGGTTACAAATGTGTTAAAGTTTATTGTACTGATGTACAAAGTCTTTGCACCCTATTACCACTAATAAGCTCTATATCCACTTACATTTTCTCTGACATCACCACTAGTCTGGTGTTCATTCTTTCCCACTCATTATTCTTTAGTTTGTTAATAAAATTTTTAATTCAAGGCTTACGACTTGTTGCTATTTATTATTGTCCATGAATTTGTTATGATTCTCTATATTTGAGTGAAATAATTTGAAATTTGTCTTTCTTTTTCTGACTAAATCACTTAACATGGTATTGATGCACATTTGAATGTGTTTAATAACTTCATTCATTTTTATAGCTGATAATTATTCCATTGTTGATATATATATATATAGCTTCTCTGCCATAGGACATTTTAGGTTTGACAATATATAACTATTGTACTAAGTGCTGCAATGAACATAGATGTACATATCTTTATGAATTAATGTTTTTGTATTTTGGAGAGAGATACCAAAATATGTGAAAGTTCTATACTTACTTTTCCAAGTAACTTCCATATTAATTTCCATAGAGGCTAAACCAGACATTGCCACCAACTATAGCAATGTTGATTGCTTCCAGGATTTTTTATACCATTTTCACTAGTGTAAAATGACTATTGCGTTTTATTGCATTATATTTATCTTTCTGATAACAAGAGACATTTTTGAAACATATTTTCATAACCTACTTGCCATCTGTTCATCTTCTTCAGAAAAATAACTATCTGTCTCTCCCCAAATATTATTTTGTGAAACATGGTAACATTTATAGATACTTTGAGGTGAGAGTTGAGAAAGTAAGGAAGTACACGCTCGAAGAAGACCACAGACTTGAAAAGCAAGACTTCTTCCCATTTTTGAATAAAATTATTGGCTTTGTTGTCATTAAACTTTATGAATTCTTTATATATATATATATATATATATATATATTAGATGTGCTATCTATAAATATTTTTCTTATCAGTATATCATCTTTTGATTTAGCCAAGTTTCTTTGGCAGTAATCTAGGAGAACTAAAGAGGGCAAAACAAAATAAAATAAAATATAAGAAATTTTGTCTTAAAAATTTGATTAGCTTTGGGGCTGGAGTGTTAGCACAGAGATAGGACATTTGCCTTGCATGCATCTGACCCAGGACAGACACAGATTCGATCCCTGGCATCCCATATGGTTGCCCGAGCCAGGAGCAATGTCTGAGCTCAGAGCCAGGAGTAACCTCTAAGTGCCACCATGTGTGGTCCAAAAACAAAAACAAAATCAATTTAATTATCTCCTCTTAGCTATAGAACTTATTTGTAATTGAGGAGTCCAAATTCTTTTCTTCCAATGTCACTTCTTATGCCCTATCAACCGACTTTTAGCATTTCTGAACTTTTATAACATATTTTATTAAGTGTGAGTTAATTTTAGAACTAAAGGGAGTCTTAGAGAGTATTTACTCCAACTTCTATTAAAGCTCTCTAGTCTCAAAGTTATGCACACTGCAATGTATCTCACATTCATTAGGGCAAGGTATGAGTCTTAGAGAGTATTTACTCCAACTTCTATTAAAGCTCTCTAGTCTCAAAGTTATGCACACTGCAATGTATCTCACATTCATTAGGACAAGGTATGAGGAAATAAGGCTCCAAATCTTACATGAACTAGTTCTCTCTGGTTTTTTTTTTTTTTTGCTACATCTTCGATTCTTTTTGAAATCATGATCTGATTAAAAATAAAAGGAGTTGAAGAAAACAAGATCTGGCATACTAACTTGAGATTTCAACTTATCAACCACAGGAGATCACTGGGTCACTCATGTTTATGATGTGTACATTGAGCAATCACCCCCAGAAGCCATCTCTCAGAAGCCACATTCTGGAAGCACATTCTGGAAACTGCTGCTTTTGCCCAGATACAGCATGTCTTTAAACAACAAGATCCTTTGAAAATCCCTTAAAAACCCTGTTATATTTTAATTAGATGTCCTTTGTATAAAGTATTTATGACAAACAATAAAAACATTGTGTCATTGTCATTTTTCTCAAAACCCATAGATGAGGGAGGCCATTCTGTGTTATCTCTCTCCCTCTGACTTATTTCACTCAGCATAATAGATTCCATATACATCCATCTGATGGCTGCATAATATTTCATTACGTATATGTACCACAGTTTCTTTAACCATTCACCGATTGAGGGGCATCTAGGCTGTTTCCAGAGTCTGGCTATTGTAAATGACGCTGCTATGAATATAGGAGTGAGAAAGGGATTTTTGTATTGTATTTTTGTGTTCCTAGGATATATCCCTAAGAGTGGTATTGCTGGATCTTATGGGAGCTCAACTTTCAGATTTTGGAGAAATCTCTATATCACTTTCCACAAAGGTTGGACCAGACGGCATTCCCACCAGCAGTGAATAAGAGTTCCTTTCTCTCCACATCCCCGCAACACTGCTTGTTCTCATTCTTTTTGATGTGTGCCAATATCTGTGGTGTGAGATGGTACTCATAGTTGTTTTGATTTGTATCTCCCTGATGATTAGTGATGTGGAGCATTTTTTCATGTGCCTTTTAGCCATTTGTATTTCTTTTTTGTCAAAGGGTCTGTTCATTTCTTCTCCCCATTTTTTGATTGGGTTAGATTTTTTTTTCTTGTAAAGTTCTGTCAGTGCCTTACATATTTTGGATAATAACCCCTTATCTGATGGAAGAAAAGTTTCTCCCACTTAGTGGGTTGCTCTTGTATTCTGGGCACTATTTCCTGTGAGGTGCAGAAGCTTCTCAGCTTAATATAGTCCCATTTATTTATTTCTGCTTTCATTTGTGTGGAGAGTAGGGTTTCCTCTTTAAAGATAGCTTTAGTCTCAATGTCATGGACCTACATGTTGTTCTATATACTTTATGGTTTCAGGTTTTATATCTTGGTTTTTAATCCATTTGGATTTTACCATTGTACAAAATGTTAACTGGATATCTAAGTTTTCTTTTTCACAAGTGGCTAGCCAGTTGTGCCAACACCACTTATTGAAGAGGTCTTCCCTGTTCCAAATTGGATTTCTTGTACCTTTATCAAAAATTAGGTGACGGTGTATCTGGGGAACATTCTCTGAGTACTCAAGCCTGTTCCACTGATGTGAGAGTTTGTCTTTATTCCAATACCATTCTGTTTTAATAACTATTGCTTTGGAATACAGTTTAAAGTTGGGGAGGGGTCCAGGCGGTGACGCTGGAGGTAAGGTGCCTGCCTTGCCTGCGCTAACCTAGGACGGGCTGTGGTTCGATCCCCTGGTTCCCCATATGGTCCCCCGTGCCTGCCAGGAGCGACTTCTGAGCGAATAGCCAGGAGTAACCCCTGAGCGTCACCGGGTGTGGCCCAAAAACCAATAAATAAATAAAGTTGGGGTAAGTAAAACCTCCCATATTCCTTTCCCCAAGGATTGCTTTAGCTATTCATGGTTGTTTATTGTTCCTATTGAATTTCAGAAGTGTTTGATGCACTTCTTTGAAAAATGTCATGGGTATCTTTAGAGGGATCACATTAAATCTGTACAAAGCTTTGGGGAGAATTGACATTTTAATGATATTAATTCTGTCAATTCAAGAGCAGGGTATGGATTTCCATTTTGGGTGTCTTATTTCTTGTAGCAGGGTTTTATAGTTTTCTTTGTATAGGTTTCTCACATCCTTAGTCAAGTAGACTCCAAAGTATTTGAGTTTATGTGAGACTAATGTGAATAGGGTTGTTTTCTTAATATCCATTTCTTCCCTATCATTATTGGTGTATAAAAAGGCCTTTGATTTCTGTGTGTAATTTTATAGCCTGCTACATTGCTATATGCATCTATTGTTTCTTGATAGAATCTTGAGGGTTTTCTAAGTATAGTATCATGTCATCTACGAACAGTGAGAGCTTGACTTCTTCCTTTCCTATCTGGATTCCCTTGATATCCTTTTCTTGCCTATTCACTATAGCAAATACTTCCGGTACTATGTTAACTAGGAGTGTGAGAGGGGGCAAACTTGTCTTGTACCGGAGTTTAGAGGGAAGGCTCTCAGTTTCTCTCCATTGAGGATAATATTTGCCATTGGCTTGTGAAAAATGGCCTTGACTAGATTGAGAAAGGTTCCTTTCACTCCCATCTTGCTGAGAGTTTTTTTTATCAAGAATGGGTGTTGAGGACCTGGAGAGATAGCACAGCTGCATTTGCCTTGCAAGCAGCCATTCCAGGACCAAAGGTGGTTGGTTCGAATCCCGGTGTCCCATATGGTGCCCCGTGCCTGTCAGGAGCTATTTCTGAGCAGACAGCCAGGAGTAACTACCTCTGAGCACTGCTGGGTGTGACCTAAAACCAAAAAAAAAAAAAAAGAAAGAAAGAATGGGTGTTAAACCTTATCAAATGTTCTCTGCATCTATTGATATGATCATATGATTTTTATTTTTCTTCTTGTTTATATTGTGTATTATGGGTTTTGAGAAAAATGAAAAATATTTGTGTAATGATTCTCAGAGACAAACTAGATGAGGACTAGAGGGTCCAACTCCCGACATGAAGCTCACCACAGGGATTGTTTAGTGCAGTCACAGAAATAATTACACTGAAAACTATCATAACAAAATGTGACTGAATGAAGGAAGTGTAAAGCCTGCCTAGAGTACAGGTAGGTGTGGGGTGGGGTAGAATGACACTTGGGATATTGGTCAAGGGAATGTTATATATATACTTAAAAATAAAAGAAGAAAAGATAAGGCCTCCCAATTCTTACCACAGGCTGTGTTCTTTACACTGACTGTATAGAAAGAGGGGATACAGTAAATTCACCCCATATACACCTCAACACAGGCCCTTTACTTGGTCTGTATTGTGAATTGGGGGACAAAAAAACATTATGTCATTATCAACTCACTCAAATTTAGCAAGGCTCAACAAAAGCAAATGTGACTCAAGACACTGGTGAAGAATTTGTTCACACACATCCATTGTAAGATGTAGATAGTATTCCACTATGCAGCTGTCAGGGGAAATGAAATAATAAAATTTTCCTATACATGAATGAACATGAAAATTATTATGCTGACTGAAATATGTCAGAACGAGAGAGATGGACACAGAATAGTCTCACTCATCTGTGGGATTTAAGAAAAAATAAAAGAGAGTACTATAATAATACCCAGAGACAATAGAGAAGAGGGCTAGGAGGACCACAAAGCTTACCACAAAGATTGGTGAGTGCAGTTAGAGAAATAACTACACCAACTGGTGTAATGAGTGACAGAACTAGAAAACCTGTCTCAAAGACAGGCAGGGAGTCGGGTAGAAGGGAGATGGGGGACATAGGTAGTACGAAAGTTGTACTGGTGAATGAGGTGTACTTTTTATGACTGAAACCCAACTACAAACATGTTTATAATTATGGTGCTTAAATAAAAATATTAATTAAAAAAGGGGGATGGAACGGGAATGGAATGGAATGGAATGGAATGGAATGGAATGGAATGGAATGGAATGGAATGGAATGGAATAGAATAGAATGGAAAGGAAAAGGCTTCCATGTGCCTCTTACTCTCAAGTATATATGACTTGACAACAGTTTGAATGCTTAGAAAAAATATCCTTTATGAATTCTGGTCTTAAGTACTAAGTAGCTGCTTAGGATGGTAAGCTCAGCATCTTCTAGAAAAAGACCTTATAATCTATAAATAATCACTGAATGATTAATTTGCCACATCAGTACATATTTCACTTATTCCTGTAAATATGTATTCTCTATGTGAGAAATACTGTGGGCATGGAAGATCAGAAATGCCATTTTTTTCTGTTCAGAATAAGGTAAATTTAATAAATCTTGGAGGTTTAAATATGTCTGTTGGTTAAGAAGATAATACTTTCACTTTTAGAGAGATCTGTGTCCAGCTCTCAGCTGTCAGATGAAAATATTGACTTAAGCTTATAGAACTGCTATAAAATAGTAACATCTACTTTCTCTAGACAAAGTTCAAAATCATTATTATTTTGAACGGAAAACCTTAAAGTCGGATACATAGCTCAATTTTATGATGTTAGTAATAGAAGGTTTAAAAATATCCTGATATATTTTCTAGTAGTTATACCCTTGATATTTCGATTTGTTTCTTAATGTTATTTTATTGCATTCTTTTTTGGTTTGAGCCCCGCACTTCATGGTTTCTAGTGATTGTTTCTTGTTTTGTGTTTAAGATCACTAGTTATGGTTGTTAGGAGACCACATGAAGTGCCAGAGATAGAACCTGAGTTGGACATATGCAAAATAAGTGCCTTACCCCATTATACTATCTCTCTAACACCTTGATATTGTTTTTTGTTTGTTTGGTTTGGTTTGTGTGTGTGTGTGTGTGTGTGTGTGTGTGTGTGTGTGTGTGTGTGTGTGTGTGTGTGTGGGGGGAGGGCTACAGTCAGTGATACTCAGGGGTTACTCTTGGCTCTGCCCTCAGAAATCATTCTTGGCAGGCTTGGGTGATCATATAGGATGCCAGGATCAAACCCAGATCACGTGAATGGCAAATGCCCTACCACTCTGCTCTCACTCTGACCACTTGATTCTGTTTTTTAAACTATGTTGTATCCATAAATTTAGAATAAACATATGAGCATAGTATATAATGACGGATTCCCAAGCAAGTCTTTTGAATTTTTTAAATAGAGTTAACTATTTGATTTGATGACCATGAAATATACAATTGCAAAATTGTTCATGATTAAGTTTCAGCCATATCCAGGGACAATAGAGTTAACAGCCAGAAGGACTGCATCACAATATGAAGCTCACCACAAAAAGTGGTGAATGCTGTTAGGGAAATAATTACATTAACAACTAACATGACAATGTTAATCAATGAAAGAAGTAGAATGCTTCTCTCGAATATAGGCAGGGGTGGATGAGGAGGGAGGGGGCATTGGTGGTGGGAAAGTTGCGCTGATGAAGGGTAGTATTCTGTTTATGACTGAAACCCAACTGCAATCATGCTTGTAATTATGGTGCTTAAATAAAGATTTTATAAAATTAAAAAAGAAATGTTAAGGTTTAATTATGTTATTTATTCTGTAGCATAATTATTCCATTTTATCAAATTAAAAATTTTCAGATCTAGAAACACCAAAACTTATGTTCAGTTTACTCCTTAAAACCATTAAAGTTATAAGACTTTCAGCAAAAATGTTTCAGCCATATAATGTCCAACAACCATCCCTTCATTGGTGCACATTTCCCTACCACCAAAGCCCAGTTTCACTTGCAACCTCCCTTCTGCCCTTTCCGCTGCCTGCAGAAACTTTTCTTATTTGTCTCTCTCTCTCTTCCTTTATGTGGTTTGCATATTGTTACTGCAATAATTTGCATATTGTTTTATGCAGATCACTTTATTTCCTTTCATCACATTTATATAGTGTAATCATTTTCAACTATCATCATCATAGTGTTCCTTTCTCTTCCCTAACTGTATTTCACTGTTACTTGTGGAAAGCTTCCTACCATGATCCTACCATTGGGCCTCCTGTCCCACACTTATTTAACCAACTGGGCCAGGTAATCAATGCTAGAAGCACGAAAATGTGGCTTTCTTCAATCTTTGCAATTAAATGAACCATTAGGGCTACCCCATAGGTTTTTTGAGGCCACAAAGGGTCAAATATGTTCTCTTGCATGTGTCTTGTTATGTACCATCTTTTTAGCCTTCACAGTAAATATATTAATTCAAAGCAGTGATTCTCATGGTATAGTCACAACTATGAGAAGTAGTGATGTGCTAGAGCAGACTTCTGTTATCTAAAAAAATAGCCCTTTTTAAGAGCTTCTAAGTCAGTTTTTAAAACTAGTCTTTATTAAAAATGAAACTTAAATATTATAGTTAAATTACATTAAAGTTACTGATACAGAAAGCCTATCCATTTCCAAATATTATATGGCATTTTTCTATTTCTAGGCTCTTGGTATTTATATCTATTCAGGCTCAAATATTATATAATGATATGCTACTGTACATTTTACCCCAGGTGACATTGTTAGTCATGTTGAGGACATTTGCACTAGAGAATAGGCATACATTATAAATCTTTTTTTTCTTTACTGGCATATTGATTATCAAAGCAAGATTAATGTGAAATCTGATGTGAAACTTTAATTGAGATCATTTTAAATGATTTTTAAAAACTCAAGTATACTTGAAGAGTTCCATATTTTTTCTAAAAAAAAATAAAAACACATACTACACTGAGATTAATGGTCTGAAGCTTACTAGATATTGTAGTGATCATTTAGCAATGTTTCTAAATAACATGTATTTTTATTGTATCAATAAATGTAATATAATACTATGTGACAGCTAGACTCAAAATGATATAAAATCAGATGCTTCCTATGACTTATTGTTTTATTAATATACAATGTTATATAACAAGGAAATTAATAATAAATAATACTTTAAATAATAAGATAGATAATAAATAAATTAAACAAATAAATTAAAAATAAGTAAAAGAATAAATTATTTATGTAGTATAAAATTGTTTCCCACTCATCTTTATTTTTCATAAAATGATGTACATTTTTAAATAAAAACTTATTTCTATTTTTGAATGAATACACAAATTTTTCTACACTGTTTTTAAATCTAATATCTTAAATATCGATTGGGGGCCAGCAAGGTAGCGCCAGAGGTAAAGAGTCTGTCTTGCAAGCGCTAGCCAAGGAAGGACCGCAGTTGGATCACCCAGTGTCCCATGTGGTCCCCCCAAGCCAGGGGCAATTTCTGAGTACTTAGCCAGGAGTAACCCCTGAGCATCAAACGGGTGCTGCCTGAAAAAAAAAACAAAAAAAATGTATATATATATATATATATTGATTGCGGCTTGCTCTTCAAGCCAATGTTCTCCTTTATACATGTATCTCACTTTACTATCTCTGTATCTTTGCTTGCCTATTTCTACTTCGGAGACTTTTCTCTCTAGCATTTACCTTTTCCTTTTTTCTCTCACATCTCTAATTAAGTTTCAATAAAAACATTTGTGCTTTACCAAAAAAAAAAAAAAAGTGTAGAATGGTGCGATTCACAAAAGACAAGACATTTTAAGACCCTAGATAAATATTTGAGTAAAAAGGATCTCAGAATTAAAGACTAGAGAATCAATCATTGCTTTCACAGTGCCACAACCTCATGCAGCTGTTGTCTTGGACCATTGTCAATGTACCATGCTCGTACATCCATGTATGGTATAGAAGATTTAAAATGTCTGGTCTACCACACTGATCATAACTGCTGATCTTTGTACCAAAATTGAGGACAACTCACAGATGTAAAAAGGTTGAACTCTCTGTGAACTTGGTACAATAGTCCAATTATGAAAGTAGGCATATAATTTTATGCTTTTGTGTTCTTAGGAGATTAATTTATCAAATTTATTTAAGGCCTATTAGAATCTCTGTTTTCACATGTAAAATTGGCAGTGCTTTTTTTGCTTGTCATTTTTTTATCTTTTTCTTAATTTTTTGATAAAATCTTTATTTAAGCACCATGATTACAAGCATGATTGTAGTTGGGTTTCAATCATAAACAGAACACCCCCCTTCACCAGTGCAACAGCAATATTCCCACCAGCAATGCCCCCCTCATTCCTGCCTGTATTCGAGACAGGCATTCTACTTCTCTCACCCAGTAACATTGCACCAGGTTCATATCAGCTCTGTTTTTAAGAATCTTACCCGCCTAAATTCTTATCTCCATACAAAAATTTAACATTAGATTACTTATTGTAATTAAAGGAATTATTGTTTCGATTATGAACAATTCTGACCATTTTTGTCCTAATCCACCACCATACAGGTGATATAAAAACAGATACAAAACACCATGCTTTGGTATTTGGTTTGTCCATCCCTTGGATAAAATGAAACAATTAAATCAGAATTTAATAAGACAAACTATTGCTCAGGACCTTCTTTGCATCTCCTCACAGCAGCACAGTGACGTGGAAGGACATGGGCAGCTTGAGTGTGTTGTTGATTCAGTGCAAACAGCACAAATTACAATCTGCTTGGCTTCCTTGAGTATATGTGGATTATCAGTATTAATTCCAGGCAAGTCTGAGTCTCCTTTGTCTCTGAAATCACTGCGGCAAAATGTAAATGATGGAGAAAATAAAAAGCTCTTGCCAAGAACGCAAAGGCCTTCACTTTCATGTCACATCTGCTCCTTCTTTCCCCTTCTGCACCCACATCAGAGCTGGTAGTGCAATTGCTTCCCTGTCCTCTAGGAATTTAATTTCCACATCTACTTCCAACTTGGAGCCAAGTATCAGGAAAATAAAAAAATAAAAAAGCAGCCTTGCTTGGCGCTTTGCAAAGACTCAGGAAGCTGGTGGATGAATGGGCAGTTAGGTGTGCTCTGCACTGCACAAACCTCATCCAGGGACCACCTTGGAATTAGAACTTTGCTAACATAGCTCCCAGCACCTACTGCCAGAAGGCAGTTAGCTCAGGGCTGGGTGGGAGAAGAGAAGGAGAGGAAGATATACTCTGTCCCAGGTCCTCCCCAGAGCCTAGTAGCATCTGGTGACCTCAGGCGGGACAGAAGACCAGGCACTTGTCAAATGGAGCCAGGCGACTGACTGCACGCCTTCCTTTAATTCTACAGAAGGTCGTTTCCTTGCCGCCCTCCTCTGTGCGGCACGTGCAGTGGCCATCACCATGGCAACGTCCTTTTCTCCCTCTCTTTCATTATTGAACAGCTGAGACACAGAGCATCCCTGAACTTGTTACTGCACCAGTTAATGCGGTCCTCTGAGGGCTTAGTTTCCTAACTATTGTTCTGTGCGCCACTGGCTGCATCCTGAAGCTAGAAAAATCCACTCGTGTGTTTTCAATGTGCTTTCTGCATCCCCTGCAGCAGTCATGGCAGCGAACAAAATTTTTCTCCAACAGGAAAATGCTATGAAATAAACTGGAAAGATCAAGGTTCATCATGAAACCTTTTTTAAGAATAGCAATCCTGGAAACATTTTGACTGAAGTTTCAGTTTCAACAGACATAATCTACTAGTAATGATAAAATGTGATTATCTTCTTTCTCCCTCTTGCCTACAATTAATATTGGAAGATGATCTCTCTAACTATAGCATTTCAAAATACCCAGTTAAGAAACATTTGTGGGAGATAATAGCTAATAGGTATTCCTTTTAACTTTTACTAATTGATAGCAATTACCTTCAAAAGACAAAATTGTAAATGCTCGTTAGTAATCAAAGATAAACGTGAATACAAGTAGCAATGGTATGCTATCGGAAGAATTTCATTTGTTTTTAATTATAGCCACTGTTGAAAAGGGTGTGCAAAACACTAACCTATGGCAAGCAAGTTAATAAATTGCTACAATCTTCCTGGAGGTAATACAATTTGAGAAATAATTGTAGATTTGAACAAAATATAGCTACAAGCTCCGAATAGCAGCAATGTTTATAAGTTATTTTCTAGTGAGAGGTATAAAACTAGTTTTGGATAAAAAAAATCAATACAAAGAAATACTGAGTTCACTTTAAAGTGAAATGAAAGAATAGATAATTCCTGGAAAGCAATGTTTAATGATTCATGCTAAAACCAGATACTAAGTAGTGATCAAACTAATCCCAAATAATTAAACATATTTTAATGGAGACATGTTCATGATTATCTCTGGTAGAATTACACATTATTATTTTTCTTCTTTATTACTCTTTTTATGACATTCATTGAAAAATTTTTTTTGTTTTTGGGTAACATCCAGTTGTGCTCAGGGTTTACACCTGGATTGGCTGCATGCAAGGCAAAATGCTCTACTTTTGTGCTATCTCTCTGGCCCCTGGAAATTATTTTGTATTGGACAACAAATTCCTTAAGACATGTAATTCATCCTATCAACATGTCCAATGTGTTTTATAAGCAGATAGATATATTTATAATATAATTATAATGCATTTGCACATAGATTAAAATCTTATCTTCAATGGAGATCACATTTGAAAGAGATCTGGAACACTACTCATTTGATATTCTTTTTCAGATATCCAAAAACTTGCATTTGGTTTGGAAAATAAGCATTTCTTTAATTCTTTAAATACCGCCAAAGGAATCCAAAAAAGACTTTCACTGAAAACATAATCATATTAAGGAGCAGTCAAAACATGTTAATGTCATAAACCTTTAGGGTCATAAACCTAAAACCTTAAGCATTAAGAGTTCCATTTTGTTCTCATTCTCAAGCTGCAAAATTACACATTGAAAAGCTGTTGGTTTAAAGTGGAAATTTGTGAGGGATGCTGAGAGGCACGATGCCCCTACCCAATTGTGCTTCAAGTGAAAGTCTTTAAAACTTCCCTATCTTTGGTCTCTGTAACCAAGCCCGAGGACAGCAGAAAATGGTCATTTATCTCATTCACTCATCATACTTGATCCTTCAAGGAAACTGCTCTCTTCCTCCTATGTCAAGTGAACCTGACTTTAGTCAAGTAGATTGTGAGAAGCTCTAGCATTACACTCAAGCTACATCATTTCTGTGGAAGATTCAAGAACCCAAACATAATAGAAACTATGAAATTGCTTCTTTTCAAGACTTAAAAACTACTCTCTGAATTAACTTTAAGAAAATATATCATTTGTGAATAAAAATCTAGATAAAATAATGTTTGACTTAATACTACTTTGTTAATTAAAAATTGTAGAAGCTGGGGCCCGGGAGATAGCATGGAGGTAGGGCGTTTGCCTTTCATGCAAAAGGTCATCAGTTTGTATCCCGGTGCCCCATATGGTCCCCCGTGCTTGCCAGGAGCGATTTCTGAGCATGGAGCCAGGAGTAACCCCTGAGCACTGCTGGGTGTGACCCAAAAACCAAAAAAAAATTGTAGAAGCTACATAAATGTCCAATAATTAGAGAAATTATGTTGCAGCTGGTTTGATAAAAATTTTAAACATTTATTAATGAGGAAAGTAAGGATGAATAGTCAATGAGGCCTGAGTATGCACCACACAGTATTAAGTATTAACATACAGTATTTTAAATATAGATTTTACAATGAGGACTCATTTTTATAAAAGACTGCATATATAGTTAACATGTTAGCTATTTAACTACAAATCTAAATTAAAAATTTAAGTATGGTTTGCAATTTATTTACATCTTAATATCCCTGCTAATTTCATGGAAAATAAGGTATTAGTGACTAAGTAATTATTCATTAAATATCAATGGAAAAAAGGTTTTATTAGCATTCAGGAAAAGGGAATATTTGTGTAATAAATTTGGGTTTATTTTGTAGGCACCTACTTTTACAGAATCAGTTTTATTAGCTGAATAACTAAAGTATGATATACCATCATATGCTTATTAATCTGGTATAACATTATTATGTCTTTCTGTCCTATCTAATTGTTATAAATAATAAGACATAATTAACTTGAGAAAGAATGTTTATGACATTTTACAACATTTACTAAAATGATGAAACCAAGGACTGGATAGAGAGTACAAGGGTTAAGACATATTCATCCCTGGCATGCAACTGACTCTAATTTATATCCAGCATCACATGGTCACTGAACATGATTGAGTGTATCCCAAGTATCACTAGAATGTTCCAGGTAATCCCTGATATACTCAATGAACAAAGAAGTACCTCATTTTGACATCCTTGCATTATATCAGTAGCCAAATAGACCAAAAATTACTTACGGGGGTGCTGAGTCCCTAAGTACTGGCTAGTAAGTTACGTAACACATTTTACCCAATGATCTTAGGGAATAGCTCAATTTTAGTTTTTACAAATGCAAAATAAGCATTATGCTCTGTATTCTGGTCTGGTTTTTCATAAATATTTCTTTTGTGATGAACAGTTGATTATATGACTCTTATGCAGACCATAAAGGCTACTCAGTGTAAATGACTGAACTTCTGAGATATAAAATGCAATATTATCTGCTTTTTGTTAATGACAAGAATCATAAGTCCTGATCCGACCATTACCATATCCTATACAGAGGTATAGTGTGTTGCTACACAAATAATTACTAAAAGCTAAATATTGTTATAATAATATTAATAATATTAGTATAATAATATTTTTAAAAATAGTATCTTTAGTTAAGCACCATGATTACAAACATGTTTGTAGTTTGGTTTCAGTTATAAAAACAAGAATATCCGTTCACCAGTGCAACCCTCCCACCACCAATTGTAGAATGCCTATCTCAAATACAGGCAGGGGTGGGAGAGGAGGGAAATTGGGGGGGGGGGTCATTGGTGGTGAACATTGTTATAACTCTCCCATCATACCTATGTTATATTCATTGACCTACTAATATTCATCTCACACTACTTGTAAATAAAAACCTGAGACAAAGAAAGGTAAGGGTGAAAGTACGGTGGGTAGAATGTTAGCCTTGTAAGCAGATGGCTTGGGTTCAATCTCCAGCATCCCATATGGTCCCCCAAGCCCATTAGGAGTTTTTCCTAAGTGTAGAGACTGGAGTAACACCTGATCATTTCTATGTGGGGCCATAAAGCAAAAACAAAACAAAACAAAAAACAAGTAACAGATAAAGAGATATTAATAATATCTATTGTAGTCCCCATCATCTACAATTAATAACATTAGCATATAAACCTCAGGAACTAGATTTAGTTCTTAACTAAATTACAACCATCTGGATTATGCAGCTATCTATGTAAATTAGTAATTTCCATGACATTCTGCTTTAAGCCCAGTTTTAGCTCAGTATAAAAGTTCCATTCACATAGCCATGCTCTGATTCTTTTTTTAATACATAAATATAATGTAATGTATCTAACTAGAGTTGTAGAGTTATGCCAGCGCAATGCTCACTTTGCTGTCAAAATATAGTCTTTGTTTTAGTAAAATTTTCATAAATGTATATCCATTCTCTGGGAGGCAAGAGAAAATGTCATGAAGGCAAGTTAAGATTTTATCAAATATAAAATTGGACAATTTTCTAGCTACTAGAAAATTGAGTTACATTGGATTGGGGTGAGCCGGCCCATTCGTGGAAGTGGAAAGGACTCTTACCTGAAAGAAAGAAGGTGGGAGAAAAGGGGACACCAAGACAAGGATGCTGATCAAGGTGTCAATTTTATTTCAAGCATGCAGGGCTTATATAGGGAGTGAACAATAGTAGGAGATTTCATAGCAGGTGGTTACATGAACAATGCAATCTCTAGATGTATTCATAAAAGTCACAATTCTCTGCCAGCATACCTCCTGCAAGCACATACATGTTAAAAATATAGCAAGTCTTCCTGTGTGGTCGAATCCTTGCAGGGCAGTCTGCATCAACTCCTGCCCATTTGGCAGGTACACATCTTGAGTTCAGATTAAGGGCAATGCTGAGACAAAATGTCATTCTGAGGCAAAATGACTGTACTTATGCTAAACTATATTTCAAAAGATCTGGCCCCCAACACTGGGGTATAAACAGCCACAGGGGGTTTATAAAATACTGTTTCCTCATAAGAATGGATAAAGGACTCAGCATACCTTGATGAAGCAACCTTAAACTATTGCAAATATGTCCATTTTTTAACATTTCACACTTTTGTACACACATATCATAGGCAGATCTGAAATTCATATTTTAATCATATCAATACTCTTAAATAGAAAAAATTTTTGATTGCTGTTTTAAGTCAAACCATTTATTGGATTGGTTAAATAAGTATAAATAAGTTTATGAATTAAAATTTTTCTTGATAAATATTTAACACAATGGCATTTTTAATCTACAATCTTTACTATTTGCCTCATTTTGCTATTGTGCTTGCATCTTTTGGGTTTGATTTTATATTTTTGGGTGTGTCACACCTGACAACAC
The DNA here is from genome assembly GCA_004027635.1 of Crocidura indochinensis. Taxonomy (NCBI): domain Eukaryota; kingdom Metazoa; phylum Chordata; class Mammalia; order Eulipotyphla; family Soricidae; genus Crocidura; species Crocidura indochinensis. Next base: position 16,144 of record PVKC010021646.1, read on the forward strand.
TCATGGCTTATTCCTGTCAAGGTTGGGGACCATATGAGATACCAGATATCAAATCTGGTTGGTTATGTAAAAGACAAACACCCTACCCACTGTACTATTGTTCTCTCCCTCTTTGCTCACAATTATATTTAACCATCTCAAATATCTTTATGACTTAACTTGGAAATAAATGAGTTCATACATTGAAAGCAGTAAAACTGATTCTGTTTGAGTATATGGTTTGAATTTTACTTTGGACTTCTAGATTTTTTTTCCCATGGAGGTAAAGCTAAACTTTCCCTGTATGTGGTTGGGCACTGGCTCCAATGAGAAACCAAGCCCTGGGTCTATGATTTCTTTCTGGAATTAGTGACTGAAAGCTCTGCCCTTTCACAGGGTTTGGACCAAGATCTCATGCTTTCCTGCAAAGAGCTCTGCCTGTCCTTCTGCCAAGTGATCCAGGTATTTATTTTTTTTTAATAATTTTTATTTTGACCAAAGTGAATTACAAATCTTTAACAGTAATATTTTAGGTATATAGTGACATTGAATCAGTGTTGTCCACCAGTGTTATCCTCCTGTTTCCAGCATGCATCTCATATCTCCCTCATTTGCTCCCCGGGCTGCTAGGATAAGTGGTCCCCTCTGTGTCTAGCTTGTTGTAGATTGGGTATCAAATCTGTTGTCGTTGGCTTTGGATTTGTTGTTTAAGTCTAATTAGTTTTTAATTATATTCAATGTTTATATGCCTGTTTGGTCTTGGTACCATTCATTATTTCTCCCTCAATTTATGAGGCAGAACAAGATGATTCAAGTTACGTGGTTATGTTTGAAGGAAAGAAAAAAGGAGGGGCAAAAACTCAACAAACAAAAAACCGGGAGTAGTCCATCTAGAACTTATAAATATTAATTTAAGAGAAGAGAGGGAATAAAGGAAGAAAAACATAACAAAAATAGAAAAATATCCAGACAAACAAGAAAACTAAAGCAGCAACAGAAAAAAACAGCAACAATAACAACAAAAAATATTTAAAATTCAAACAAACAAACAAAAAAAAAACGAAAAGCACCGTAGAAATAAAGACAAAAACCAAACAATGACCACAATTCCAAAATAAAAATAACACTAAAAAAAATTTTGCACAGCAAATATTGGGGAGATTAGAAAGGGAATTAATTCCCTTGGCCTAAGAGATACAGGATTTCTCTGTCCTTGAAGCATATTGCCATGAACTATGGGATCTTACCTTCTCTTTTACTCTTCCTTTTGTGGTGTCTGGAAACTTTCCGCTCAATCATTGATGATAAAATCAGGTCTCTTGGTTGTTGTGCAGACCATGGGCCAAAGCCTAGGTTAGGGTCTTTCTTATTTGCTCCCAGAATAAGTTCTGCCCAGTCATGGTTGTCACAGTCAGTCTTCTGTAGATAGCGAGCTTGACTTTTGCACAGATCAAAAGAGTACAAATCTTCTGATTTCATCTTATCGTTAGGTGACAAAAAAAACCTGCTCTTGCTTCAAGTTATTGCCATATCCTCATTGTCAGGATGTCATATCAAAACTGCACATGTTGGTGTCAGAGCAGTATTAAGAATGTCCCAGAGGGAGTTTGGTTTCTGGAACTGTTTTGGAGAACTCTGTCGGTTCTATGTCTGAGATCTAAGATTCAGGGTTGGACATCTGCTGTCTAATCACATGAAGTCTAAGTTGAGTCTACATGACATATGTTCAACGTGGTAGGCACCCCTTTATTGTAAAATATATGAGTTTTTATCCCTAGGAGATAAGAGCTTGTTTCTATACGTAAAATTTCCCCCTTTTTAGTATGTCTTTTTAAAATGAAATGGTGCTATATTATATTGCTGGTGCATTTGGGGATGAGAGCATCAGGCTCCATCATCTCTGTGCCTTGGTTTTGACCTCAGTTTTTATACCAGGCAACACACAGAAGCAAAACAGATGAAGTTAAGGAAGAGTAGAAAACAAAA
>PVKC010021647.1:0-18078 GCA_004027635.1 Crocidura indochinensis
CCTTGACATTTTCCCATTTCTCAATTTTTAGGAAGACATAGAAATATGAAGTTGAACAAGATGATTCATGTTCCAACGTTCTATATAAAAGGCTGAAGCCCCTATCTAGAAGATGTAAAATTAAAAGAAGAAAATAAAAAGAAAAAAAGGGGAGCAGATGTGGCAAGATTTGTTTTTGCATAGGCTCAGTAAATATTGGGAAAATTAGAAAGAAAATTCTCTTCAAGCATACTATCATAAAACTGACTACAGGCTTCAGGCATGTTGTTAAACTCCTAGGTTTTCCTTTATGGTCCCAGGAAGAATTCTGCTCAGTTGGGGTTGTCAAACTCAGTCTTCTGTAATTAGAGATCTTGGTTTTGGCACATATTCTAGGATAAAGCCTACGGTAAAGTCTTTATGGTCTCAGAAAAAGTTCTGCTCAGTTGTGGTTGTTGTAGTCAGCCTTCTGCAATAAGAGGTTATTTTGTTTGTTTGCTTGTTTTGTTTGTTTTTGCACAGATCCTAGGAAGGAGGTTCTTCTAATTTCATCTGACCATTAGGTGGTGAGGTAGGGCAACCTGTCCTTAAATCAAAGTTGTTGCTGTTTCAAGGTTGTTGTCCAAAGGGTATCATAAAACCTACCCTGGAGCAAGTTGGTGCCAGAGAAGTATTAAGGCCTCCTCCAGGGGGAGTTTGATCCCAGTGCTGGTGTAGGGACCTGTGCCAGGTCTAAGGTTGGGATCCAGGGTTCAGGCTTGGAAGGACAATGTCCAATTAATTGAGGTCTAAAGTAAGTCCCAAGGACAAATATTCAGGGTGAAAGGCGCCCCTGCATTATAAAATTTATGCGTTCTTACCCTATTAAATAAGAACTTCTTTCTGTACATAAGCTTTCTTCATTTTATTGTGCCTATGCAAAAAGGAATGATGCCATATTATATTATTGGGGTAAAAATAACAAGCTATACTGTCTGTGTCCTGGTATTGATCTGAGCTCTTATCCCAAGCAAGACTTTTCTACTAGAATTTCCTACTAAGCAGAAACAGAACAAGCAAAAAAAAAAAAAAATGGGATGGGGTGGGGACTACCTCTACATATGGAAATAAATACTAAGAAGCACCAGCATTAAGGAAATACATTTATAGAAACAAATAAAATATAGAAATTCCTATTAAATCTTTTGAGATAGTCTGAGGGTTGAATAAGATTCAGGGCACATTTTCATCCTGCAACCATGATCTTATGGAGTCTGATAAATAGTTTGCAACAGTCATGGATCAGGTAGTGTCATCAAGTTGGGGGTCTCTCTGGAGCCGGATCCAGTATAATGCAACAGTCCACATTGCGGGTAGGTGGGAAAAAAGGACCACATAGAATGAGTCAGCAGGAGCAGTGGCTGCAGCTTCTTGCTTGGGCTAGAGATGGGAGGCTGAGAGAGTGTCCTTTCACTTTGGGAACCATGTGGCAGCTTACTGGGGTAAGGAAAGGTAGCAAGCAGTTCCTGAGGAGTTTAGAATTTAAGGTATGGAGAGTTAAAAGTAATGAATCAGGACTGAGGAGGGTGAGATGATAGAAGGGATTTTGTTATTTGGTAAATGGGGAAGGGCGGCGCTTAGAGGTTACTCCGGGCTCTGCGCTTAGAAATTGCCTCTGGCAGGCACGGGTGACCATATGGGATGTCGGGATTTGAACCACTGTCTATCCTAGGTAGGCTGCATGCAAAACAAGCGCCATAGCACTGTGTTATGACTGAAACCCAACTACAAACATATTCGTAATCATGGTGCTTAAATTACGATATTATGAAAACAAGATTGATGCAGAAATATTGCCGTGAAAGGAACATTTTGAACTCAATTTTTATATCCTTTTATATTTTTGACATCCAATCTAAGTTCTTGTTTGTTTGTTTGTATATGGTATGGGGTCATACTTGGTGATGCTCAAGAATTACTACTGGATCTGCATTCAGGGACCAATCCTGGGGGGACTATATGGTAAGCAGTGTATCAAACTCAGGTTGGCAATATTTAAGGTATGTACCTTACCCTCTCTGTACTGGGTACTGGGGCTTTGGTAGCAGATTCAATAAAAAAAAAGTAGATCTTACTAAAACAGAGTACAGAAATTGAGCAACTCTATAATTATACCTTATAATTAAGAACTCATCAATGGGCCAGAGAGATAGCATAGCGGTAAGGTGTTTGTCTTGCATGCAGCAAGATGAACTGTGGTTTGAATCCCATATGGTCCCCCAGCCAGTCAAGAGCGATTTCTAAGCGTAGAGTCAGGAGTAATCCCTTAGCGTCAGTGGATGCGACACCCCCCACCCCCAAATAAAAAGGACTCATCAATACTCATCAATTTAGGGTTGATCATTTGCTTAGAATGAACACTTTTTGAAAATAGAAGTAATACAGGTGGGGTATTATTCCAGGCTGTTAAAATTTTTTTACTTGCGTCTGGATCAATAGTATAGTGGGGAGGTGCTTCCCTTGTATGTGGCCAATCTGGGGTTAACTTTCCATATGGTTCCCCAAGCCCATCAGGAGTGATTCCTGATGGCAGAAAAAAAATGTTTTCCTTTGCTTAAACATACCTGTGTTGAGATGTATGTAATTTCTGTATTTATAAACGTGTATAATTAGATTGAGGTTGTTAGAAAAATAAAATAGATACTAAAATTTTTAGGAAATATCTTGATTGTATTGTCATGTTATATATATATGTGCATATGTATATGATATGTATATTTTTGGTCACACCTACTTGTGTTCAGGGTTTACTCTTGGCTCTGTGCTTAGGAATCATACCTGGCAAGCTCAGGGGCTCATATTCAGTGTCTGGGATCAATCCTTGGTTGGCTGTGTGCAAGGCAAGTGTCTTGTTTAACTATTTCTCTGGCCTACATTATCTAATATATTTTGAAAAGTTTACACTACTCTTTCTCTGAGCCTCAGAATTGCATAACTGATTTGTTATCTACCCAAATGTGTATTTAGAGATAATTGTTTTCTTCTCTTCTTTAATTTCCTTAGCTAAGTTACAACTGGTCTGCTCTGAAAGATGCTTGAAGAAATAGAATTTACTTCCTCTTAGGATATATATATATATATATATATATATATATATATATATATATATATATATATAATTTTTTTGGCTCCACAACCAGCACTCAGGGGTTACTCCTGGCTCTGCAATCAGAAATCACTCTTGTCAGGCTTGGCGGACCATAGATCAAACCCGGGTCAGCCTTGTGGAAAGTAAATGAGCTATTGCTGAGCTATAGCTCTGGTCCCAGGATGTATATAATAATTCAGGGGAGAAACTCTTTCTAGGGTTTAATAGGCAGAGTATAATTTTGCTTCTTGACAGTTACTGTTAGTTTTCTTGTAAGGAAAACGATATAGTCACTTGTTGGAGAACTAGGCATCTCTATTTTTTATTTTTTTTATTAATAATTTTTATTTTGACCAAAGTGGATTACGAATCATTCACAGTGGAATTTTAGGTACATAGTGACATTGAATCAGAGGCATTCCCACCACCAGGGTTGTCTTCCCTCCACCCCTGTTCCCAGCATGCACCCCATATCGCCCCCAAACCATTTCATCCCTTCATCTCTTTGTTCTAAATACCAAAAATGTTATATTATCATGTATTTATACTTCTTATAGTTTCTAGCTTTAACCAGTATTCAAGCTTGGAAAAATAGATTTTTTTCTAAGAAAATCTTGTATGGCAGATATTTTAATATAAGTTACAAGGGTTAATTTAAAATGATGACAAATAGTTGAGTCTGTTCTCTGTGTGTGGTTCTCTTGATCTAAGGAAGTTAAAGCAATGGCAGACAGGACCAGATGTTCCTATACAAATAGCTACTGCTTAGTACCTCTGATAGGACTGAAATTCATCTGTACAGTGTTGGACTTAGAGGGAAAAAAGGGGAAAAGTAAATGGCAGCATTATAACCTCATTTGAAAGAAAATATGGCTTTGACTAATAGCCTCACAAAACTTTAAAGAAGAGCACATTTGTAATTATGCAGAAATGTGACAGATGTTGATACAGATAGAAAAAGCACAGAGAGAGAAAGGCTGGATTTTATACCTTCTGCTTTGGGGTTGTTCAAGTACCATCATTAATTCTCTTTAAAAAAAAGTTAAAACCTTTTTAAAACACAAGTTTAGGTAATTTGAAATGTTTTAAATTAGGTATTTAAATGAAAATGGAGATTTAACATATTTTGGTTATTTAAATATATAGTTACTGTAATTACCTCCCAATGTGTTTTTCTCTTGAAAGATATTAACAGGTAAGTTTATTAAAGAAATTTTACACACCCTAGAATGGGTGTGGCTAGTCATGTGCTGTTCTGTGTTGGTTTTGCTGTCATTGCTGTTTTTTTTTTTTTGGCCACACATAGTGACACCCATGGATTATTCCTGGTTATGCACTCAGAAATCGCTCCTGGCTTGGAGTACTACATGGGAAACTGGGGGATCGAACCATGATCAGTCCTAGGTTAGTGCATGCAAGGCAAATGGCCTATAACTTGCACCATTGCTCCAGCCCCTAAAGATTTATTTTTTTATTTAAAATTTAAAGCATTGTGAGTTACAGAGTTATTCATAATTAAGTTTTAGACATACAATGTTTTGACATCAATCTCAACACCACTGTTAACTTCTCTCCACCACTATTCCTAGAGTCGATCCCTTTAGCTCCCAACCCTTACCCCAACAAACACCTGGATAAGAAAGTTGCCAGTTCTTATGTCTGTCTCTAAACCCAAGTGCCTCATTCTGTGGGTGGGACCAGAACTTCTGGAGCTTAAACTATATGTTCCAATTTTTTTGTAAACCAATTTAAAACAAAATCTATATTTAAATACACTTTGAACTATTAGATGAGACCTACTCATTAACAGAAATAGGAAGTGTATGTGACTTTCTACTATTATTTTAGGAAGTTCTTAAAATAATATATAATGCTTATAAAACATTCCATAATAGTACTAATTAGTATGTGTTTCAAATCAGAAAGATGTGGTTCATTGTGATTAAGTTAATAAAGTGCTCATGTTTATTTAGCAAGAAAATCAATATATAAGTATGAGATATCAGATACACTAAGTATATGGTAATTTTTGACTGTTTTCCCTACTTCTGTAGTCTTATTTTCACTAAAGTCATATGTAAAGGAGATGGCAAACAGAAACAGTGCTGTCTGTATGTGATTGTGGTCTGTATTGTCATTGTGGTCTAACCAGTTTGATTAGCAACATGGCTGAGATTGTCCTGGAGGAAACTTTAGTTCAAAAACATTTAAAAAAATGGATTGTCAGCAGACTCTTAGTTCTAGCTGGGCAGGGGAGTCAATTTAGAAATTGATTGTTTGAAGGCATTGAGTCTGCTGGGGTTACTATCTGAAAACTGAGGCTACTATATCAGTGATAGATTTGGATCGTCTACCTTGCTATCCCATTTAGGTGAAAATCTGGATACCTATTAAAATTATTGTTGTGAATTGTGAAAAATATTAGAAGGAACTCTGTAAAGCCAGCTACCCAAGTAGGCACATTACAAACTTCAGTGGTTTCAGATTAATCTCATTAGGTAAGTTTTCAGTGTTACTGAGTCTGCTTTGAATATATAGCATACCACTCTCTCAGATCACCAATATAAACAAAGCCCTGACCTCATTAACTTTCTTTCTCATCTTTTTCCTTCTCCCCTTGATTTTTTCTCTATCTTTCTGCTCTGCAAACTCTGGAATTAAAATCATTTAGGCACCTCCATCCTTTTTCTACATTATATTTCCTCATCCAATTATTTATTATACTAAAGATAAATTGATCATCCTGTACTTGTATTTCTTCTTCTGGTTTACTTCACTCAAAAAAAAAACACATTTCAGTCCCAATCAGCTTTTCAAGCAGAGAATAAAACAATTTAGAAGCAGAAAATTGCTTTATCTCATTATTCCTTTTAGTTGTATAGTATTATTACATTGTGCATACCCGAAACATCTTCATAATTCACTCATTCATAAATCATTCTGTGTTTGGACTTCTAGATAGATTCCATCTCTTAGCCATTGTACTAAATGCAGCAATGAATAATGGTATGCCCTTTGAATTAAGGTTTGTAAGTCCTGGGAGTAGATACCCCAAAGTGGAATTATTGGGTCACATAAAAACTCAACTCTACATTTACTACAAATTCTCCATACTATTTTCCCCAGAGGTTGAACCAGATGACATCCCCACCAGCATTGGATAAAAGTTCTTTTTTCCCACATACCCTCCAACACAGATTATTACCAGTAATTTTGGTATGTGCTATCTTTATAACGTAAGGTCATAACTTGCTCAATTGCTATTCATTCTCGAGATTTTCAAAAAGTGTGTTTAGTTGTTGATTTCACCTTTTATTTTTTCATGTAGGTCTCTACTGCTATGGATTTCCCCCATAGTAGAGCTATTGCTGTATTCAATAGATTCTGTTGTCTTGTGTATTCATTCATTTTAAGGAATATTTTTTATTAATTCTTTGATTTTACTCTTTGGTTCACTTGCTGTTTAGATGTTTTTTTTCAGCTCCCATGTGTTGAAAGTTTTCTCCATCTTTCTGTGCTTTTTTACTTTCTTGTCATAATGATCAAAGAAGGTACTTTGTACAATTTTTATATTGGGAACTTTATTAATGTTTGAGTTATGCCTGAATATGTAATCTATCCTTGAGAATGCTCCATGCTTACTAAAGAAGATTGTGTATTATTGTTTTGGGGATTAATAGTCCTGTACATGTCCAATAATCCCCCTGTACATGTCTAATAATCCAGCTCTTTTAGCTCCTCATTTAGGGCTCTTCTCTTTTTACTGATATTCAATTTGCTTATTCTGACTAGTGGTGAAAGTGGAGTGTTGAAGTCTCCCACTATTATTGTGTTTCTGTCAGTGTGCTTGTTAGCAAAAACTTTATGAATCTGTTGGACCTTTCTTTGTTGCATAAATGATATTTTTTACTTTTTGTTCCCTTGACCAATATGTAGTGTCCATCACTATCTTTAATTACCTTCTTTATACTGAGTGCTATTTGATCTCATATAAGTATGGCTGTCTCAATTTTTTTGGAATAAAAATATAAATAATATGTATTACCCCTTTATTTTGAAGATATGCAAAATAGATATTTCTCACTAAAACTATATTATTCAAGTTGACAGTTTCCTTTCCTCAATTCTTTTAATTAAGGTTATATTCACACCTTTTGCACAAGCTCTGTGCTGGGATTATTATTTGTCACATAGGAGTACATGTATTTGAATAGTACAAAAAAACCTTAAAATAATGAATAATGGCTACTTAAATTATATAGCTGTTCATTTACTCTGTTACAAAACAAATCCAGAGATCTATAACACCATATTGAAGCTGTAGTTTATTATCTTTATTCTCCAATTTCTGTTCCTGTATGTGCTTGGTTTATGCCTTCAAGTTCAAGGCCATTTGACCTGCTAATCCAAGGAGATTTTGGTGCACCAGTCCACACATGCAGGTTACAGCCTACAGGAAGAAGAAAACAAATGACAGGAGAGGTTTTTCTGCAGGTAAAGTCAGGTAGACTCTTGAATCAGCTGTCTTGTGTGTTCCATGCTATACTTCTGTTTACATGTAATTTTTTAGAATGTGGGTACAAGACCAATTTCCTACACTAATAAGAATGAAAAAAAACCTAACTTCCTCATTTATATTAATGTTTTTTAGCTAAAGTTAAGTTTGTTATTTACGGGGGGCTGGGCGGTGGCGCTGGAGGTAAGGTGCCTGCCTTGCCTGTGCTAACCTAGGACGGACCACGGTTCGATCCCTCGGTTTCCCATATGGTCCCCGTGCCTGCCAGGAGTGACTTCTGAGCAAATAGCCAGGAGTAACCCCTGAGCGTCACCGGGTGTGGCCCAAAAACAAAACAAAACAAAAAGTTTGTTATTTACCAAAAAGAATGTTGATACAAACAGTAAATGCAGTTTCTGCCATGACTTGTATCAAGCTTTACTGTTTGTCCTTTATTATACTCAATGTTGTTCTTAATACAAAATCTTTACTTATTGATTTTTATAAAATGCACTGTATCTCTAAGCTGCTCTGCAAACCCTAGCTTTGTTTGCCCACAGAGGAATCACTTTGGTTGCTTGCCTGGTCTTGGTCTCTATTTTTAACCTAAATGTTCAATTCTGTGTTCTCATTACCAGTTACATTTTTCTTGGAAGGCAGGGACAAATGGCAGGATTTTATTTAGCTCATTTTCAGTTAAAATAGTTCATTTTTTTGGTTAGAATCAGAGTTGAAAATTCAATTTTGACTTAATAGCATTTTGATACCTCATAGTTAATGGATTAATTGAAAGTCATGCATGTGTCATAAGGGGACAGAGATACTGATTATTATTAGGTTTGCTACTTGTGCACTACATTCCCTATATTTCTTTTTTGGGGGTGAGGCACAAATGTAGTGCTCCATAACCACTCCTATATGGATGTTTGGGAATCCATATAGAATGCCATGATTCAAACCCTGTGGGTTATTATGTCATTTTCAGAAGGTTTAGTAAAATATTGTTGCTAGTTGACCATTATGTTATTTCACTTTTTCCCTGAACATTAGGTAGCTTCAGACACATTGACATCTAAATTAGTGTGTACATGTATGACAGTATTTAACAGAAAAGGGATTTGTCTTGTAGTCACAATTGTGAACATGAGGTCCAGAAATTCCAAGCTTCATTGCAGATACTGGAGCTTTTGGGGGTGCACTTTTGGCTGCTAGGTCTTCTAGAACATCAAGAAGGTCGAGGGATTGCTTGCACTCACTCAAAAAATGGGTCTGGTGATATCAGTTAAAAAACTTGAATACCTGGAGTTCAAACCAGATTAAAATTTCTTCAGAGAGCTGTAGAGAGTGATGAAGCAAGGTCACTGATGAAATGGTGATTATGGGTGATGGGGTCAGTAGGCATAGTTTCATCAGTGCAGGGACTTGCATCCTTATTTCCTCCAGAGATAGTCAGATTTCAGCTGTGTGACTTGTGTACCCATGCGTTTTTATGGCCTGGTTTAGATATCTTTCAAGAACAAAGTGAATCTATGGAGCTCTCTTGGAGCAGATATCTTAGTCTTATTATTTTATGTTTATTTTTCTGTTAGCCTTTTATATTAAAATTTCTAAACTTTACATATACAAATTTCTAAACTTCTTATATATAAATAAATTATATATATTTTCTAAGATCTTGGTAAAGATCATACTCATGTACCTTTTATAGTTGTTATTTTAAGCCACATCCTGCAATGCTCAGGGATTATTCCTGATTTTGTACTCTGAGATTACTCCTGGAAGAGCTCAAGAGACTTTCGAGGATACAGGGATTGAGTCTCCATAAGCCATTTGCAATGCCAATATTTTCCTTATATGTCTCTTAAACTTTATTTGGAGAAAAAAATGTTGTGGTCTAAACATTCACATACATTTTCATAAATAGTTTTCTGGAGTTGAAAATGCTTTGAAGGGTCTAATTGGCTTGTAGGCATATGAAATTTTTTTTCCTATTCAGCTTTTTTCTTCCCTACAGTAAGTCACTCTTTAGCTCTGTTTTGTAGACAAGGTTACCAGGCAGTATTCCGGGCACCAGCAAGATGAAAGAGGCAGTTATGGTTGAGGTCTAAAGGATCTGACAGTTTAATGGGAAGGATACATTTAGGAATAAATCATTCAGTTGTATGGGATAGAGTCTGTGACAGTCATGTCCCATAAGAACACAAATTATATAAAATAAAAGGTTTCAGAAATGGTTCTAAACATAGGGTGCCTTTGAGTTGAATTTGAAAAGGTGAGTAGGAATTCAGTTTTAAAATAAGAAGGACATTTGAATAGAGAGGAGAGTCTGTGTGTTAATATGTCAAACCATCCATATATATTTATATATATGAGAATGTTTCTAGAGAATTGATGGTAAATATCAGTATAGAGAGATGCACCTTATAAGGATGCTTGTATGTTAGTGGTGTTTTGAATTCAAATGCCAAAAGCAGAGGGACACCAACTATATTTTTGAACCACATCTGGTTGTACTCAGGTCTTACTCCACACTCTGTGCTCATGTCTCACTTCTAAGGAGGTTTGAGGGACTCAACATGGGTTGTACATGTATAACGGAAGCAACTTGCATCTCTACCTTCTTCCTGTTTTTACACAAAAGAAATAAACTTTACATTCTGATAGTAATTAGGAAGGCAGTTGGAAAGAAAATAAAACTGACTTTAGAAAAAGTGTAGTGAAGATAGCAAAATTAAAGATACATTAATGTGTCTCAGGTATCAATAAAAATATTGGTAGGTTGTATTAGTTAGCAAGATAGAAAATGCATGAGGCAGAACAGATTTTATGGGAAATATGTTTTGTAAAAGTGACAAGAGCATAACAACAGAGACATCCACTCTGTATACAGGATTAGTGAAGGTTATGAGCCATAGAAAAGAATTTGACAATACTAATTTTACATGTGGACACCAAAGCTTTGGTGTCAATGAGAAAATAAGACTTAGGAAAATTTTAACACATGAAGTCTATAATGAACTAAAAATGGTCTCGTGAAGGATGTTGAAATCGTGGCCTTTAGCAGAACATCTTGTACATCCACATCATTGTGTATTTATCTCACATGTTATAAACTCTTGATAGTGTTTTGAGGTTGAAAAATTGGGTGAGGAGAAGATAGGATAGAAATAAGAAAGGTATTTTTTAATAAAAGAAAATGTGTAATAGGGGTCGGAGAGATAGCATGGAGGTAGTGCGTTTGCCTTCCATGCAAAAAGATGGTGGTTCAAATCCTGGCATCCCATATGGTCCCCCGTGCCTGCCAAGGGCAATTTCTGAGTGCAGAGCCAGGAGTAATCCCAGATTGCTACCTGGTGTGACCCCAAAACAACAACAAAAATATGTAATAATGCAACTTTCCAACTTTCATAAGATGTTTAAACCTATAGGCTCAAGAAAAGCCATGAACCCCAAGGATTGCATGAATCATTATGCACTGTGATGAAGATACTGAAAATCAGTCATGAGAAACAAAATATGAAAATAGACACTGAAGTCAATTGGAAATTGGACCACAGTAGGCTGTGCTCAAGGGTCACTCCTGAAGTTTGTTTGAGGGACCACATTGCTACGAATTGAACTTGGGTTGACAGCATGCTGGGTTGACAGCATTACCCCTGTATGTTTTCTCCGGTCCAGACCATTGGTTTGCTTTATTTGGGTGATGGGTTGGTTTTGTTTTGGGGCTACAGAAAGGTTGTTTTTAAACACCATCAATGCACCTATTTATGTTTCTCTTCCTATCAATTTCTTTCCTTCTCTGAGGACAAGGGTGTTTGAAACAGCTCCCATTTAAATTATTACATTTCTTTATGCAGTCAACAACAATGGAACAAAGAGATCCAAACTTGAATAGTCAAAACTTAAAATCTGTCTGTTATATTGGCAGGCTGAAGGTCAGGGGATAGTGGCATGGGATGCACTCTGGGAACATTGGTCGAGAGCGACACTGGTCGTGGAATTGTATGTCTGAAACCTACTATGAAGAACTTTTTAAAACACAATGGTGTCAATAAAATATTTTAAAAATAAAAGAAATATGAAAATTTGTATAGAAACTGGCATATTTAAAATTGAGTCAAATACTTTAGCACTAAATAGAATATAGAGTAACTCATGTATATTTTTACCTGTGTACTTTCTAATAAATTCCACTTTTATTAAGAAATGTCCATGATGGGGCCAGAGAGATGGCATGAAGGTAAGGCGTTTTTCTTGCATGCAGAAGGTCGGTGATTCGATTCCCGGCATCCATATGGCCCCCGAGCCTGCCAGGAATGAATTCTGAGCGTAGAGCCAGGAGTAATCCCTGAGTGCTGCCGGGTGTGACCCCCCAAAAAAACAAAAACAAAAACAACAAAAAAAGAAATGCCTATGAATACTTAAAAATCCTATTATAGATTTAGATGGTGATTATTTTTAAGATTTGAAAATTCAAGCTTTATTATTTTACTAATTTTTAATTTTGTAGTTATCATAACAAGTTATAATAATGTTAACATATATTTTGATGTACAAAGTTATTGTATTCTTCAGTCACAGAGTGCCAGGATCCTTTTACTATATCTGCTTCATTCCCATGTCCCACAAGCACTCTCAGATTATATTTCTGTTGCTCATGTCTCGGGATTTCTTTCCATTGGTGAGTGCCTACTCCCTCTTTTATTTCTTGATATTTTACATATGTATCATCATCTCATGTTTTTGTTTTTCTTTCTTTCTTGTTTGTTTTTGTTTTGGGGACACACCCAGTAAAACCCAGGGGTTACTCCTGGTTATGCAATCAGAAATCACTCCAGGCTCAGGGGACCATATGGGACTCCAGGGATCGAACCCACTTCCGTCCTGGTCAGCTACGTGCAAGGCAAATGCCATAGCACTGTGTTATCACTCTGGCCCCTCTGTTTTTCTTTCTGACTTACTTTACTTAGTATGACTTTCATCTATTCGCATATTAATTGTGTCCATAAACAATTTCTTTACCCACTCGTCTGTAGTTGGGCACAACTGTTACTTTCAGATTATGGCTATTTTAAATAATGCAACAATGAACATAGGAGTACACATATCTCTTTTTATGGTTTTTGTTTGTTTTAAGGGTGGTAACACCTCTTTGTGGTCAGAGGTTGCTCCTGGCTATGCAATCAGGAATTACTCTTGTTGGTGCTCGGTGGACCATTTGGAATGCTGGACTGAACCAGGTCAGCCACGTGCAAGGCAAGCATATTACCCACTGTATTATCACTCTGGCTCCAACGATCACCCCTTGCTGTATTGGGGGGCCACATATAGTGCTGATTTTAGAACCTAAGTTAGCTGTATGCAAGACAAGAGCTCTATCTGCTGTCTTATTGCTATAGTACCACCCCATTTTTAATGGGTCTATTTATTGTTTTAAATTGCTGTTGAGTTTTAGACTAGTTTATATATTATGGGTATTAATAAGCATTGTCTGATGTGGGATATGTAAATATTTTCTGTGTGTCAATGGGTTGCCTAGTTTATTTTCAACTTTCTTTCTTGCAAATCATAGAATATTTTAAATTTGACATAGTCCCATTTGTTTATGCTTTCATTATTCCTATTTATGCTATCGTATCATTGAAGACTTCTCAGAGGTTAAGATCTCGACAATTCATGCCTAGTTTTCCTTGGTGTATTTTATAGAAATATATTTGATAGTAGGGGGCTTTATACATTTTGAGTTAACCTTTGTGAATGGTGTGAGATAATTTTTTTTGTTTTCATGTGGCTAACCTGTTATCTCTGCTTTATTTATTGAAGAGTCTCTCTTTGTTTTGCTTCATTCACCCAGACTCACACACACACACACACACACACAATAACACACATTCCATCTTGGAGTCAAGTCACTCATATCCCATTTTTCTCAAAATTCTGAGAAGGAATGATTAGCCATGCTGTACTGCTAAGATGTATTATTTCTAAAAGAATAAAACAGAAGAAAAAGAATTAATTAAAGTAATGGCCATGTCTTTAGGTGAAGCAATTGAAAGATGACAGGCAAGAGGTGGATACGGTTCAGGGAAAACACAAGCTCAAGGCAAGTAATTGGAAAATAACATTTAATTTTGCTTCTGAAACTAATCTCATCATACATATTTCTTGAAAACTCTCCAGTAAGCTGTCATCACCCTAATTTCTACTTTATCTTCTACTGCATTAGGCTTTTCTTATGTGATCAGTATATGAAATTCTCAATTAGTTATAGAGTTAACATTTTAAAAAGTGTTCAGAGATTAGAGAATTCTCTTGAGCCCTAATAAGAAAGCTGTGATGTATGGTTGATAGTTCACACACAGAAAATACTTTTGAAATAATGTTTATTGATGGACAATCATAGAGATAGAAATGGTATTAGAACTACTTGACTGGAACGAAAGGATATCATGTTAAGCAATATTAGTCAGAAAGAGAAGGAACAATACCAGATGGTCTCACTCATCTGGAAACAATACAGTATCCAATTAAAACAAACACTATTTTCCTAGACCAGAATTGAAGATCCCAAATTGACATGGCTATTAAGGGTGGGGGGTTGATGGAGACTAGAAAGAAAGGATACTAGAATGGAATTGAGGATTTTTAGCACTTTAATCCTTCAGTAAATGCAGTTATTTATGATGGAAGTGTAAATATTAGCACTATTGTAACTATATTCATTTAATAAAGATAAAATACTGAAAAGGAAAAGAAATGGTAGCAGGATCAGGCATCCCAATTTTCTTACATGTTTTAAGAACAAAACAGTTTTAGCAGTACCAGACATCCAATTTGAGGAGAGCTGGCCTGGTTGTTAATTTCTAAGAGGTCGCTTGAGAAAAATGAATCATCTCCTAAACTGGCATAATTAGGAACACAACTAAATGGATGAAAATCATAGAAAAAGATGTTTAGTCTGCGTTTCTGTTTCAACACCAGGTTAGAAACACCAGCAATCAATAGGCTTTATCATGGCCTGGAACTCTGGTTTTATAGAGCCAATTCTGTAATTTGGTGACACCTAAGTTTGAGCAACTAACCAATATTTAATGGGGGTTGTCTTTCCCTTAGGTTCTTCAGAATAAGTCTCATACACCAATCCTGAGGGACTGGGGGAATGCAGGTCTGGAAGCAAAGTCAACACAGAAAATAATTGACACTAGGGTAGTAAGATAAAACAGGTTCAGGAACTTCCACCACCACTGCAAGCAAAAGGACACCAGCAGACAGATAGTCAAGATGTGGAACGAAACTGGTGCAAGATATGAAGCTTACAATAAAGAGTTCAGTAAGAGATATAACTACACTGACAACTATCATGTCAATGGTAGTGAGAGAAATAAAATGCCTGTCTCGAATACAGGCAGGGTTGGGGAGAAGGGAGATGGAGGCATTGGTGTAGAAATTTGCAAAATTTGCATTTTAATTTAAAGTTTACATAACTAACAGTTAATAGGTGCTTGATATGTGCCAAGTATATAAGAGAGGCACTATCATTATATCTAAGGTAAGTTACAGGCAAGAAAATGATAAAATCTGTGTAATTAACTAGCTCACTCTAGATAACATAGCTAACAAGTGATCAGTGGGGTTCTAGACTAAGTAAATATACTTGGATCCCAAGTTTGTTAAACTAATGAATATTCAGCCCTATACTAATTTTCAGAGAACATTTACTACATTGGCTTTTTATCCTTTCTCTTTTTTTCGGTTTGTTTCTAGGCAATGCCAAACAGTTATCAGGGCTTACTCCTGAACGTGCTCAGGCACAGACCACTCCTGACAGTGCTTGAGGACCATTATGAAATGTAGGTGGTTGAACCTATAATAGTCACACTACAGGCAAACATCTTCCCTGCTGTTCTATTGTTCCAATTCTCTTTCATCCCTTCTTGTTTTTTTTTATAGCATGTTATTTTACCCAGTCCTAACATAACATTTGCATCCCTGGATTTCCTCCAAATATCCCTACAAAATATTGATTAATGAATACAATGTACTGTGAAGACTTTATAAGAATCAAAGGTATTTCATTACAATGGCAGAGAGGCTCTTAATAGTCTTTATATGTGTTAATGGTTTAAATATATACACACTTTCCTTTGCCATTATGAAAAATTTCTACTCACTTTAGCCTTATTTTGATCTATTGACATCTTTCTTTTAGTTTCTCCTCTTTTTGGCACCAGCAAAAAAGCTGACCAAAAATGAGGTTTTTCTTTTCTTTGGTTCCCCTTTCTCAACCCATTATCCTATTTCTTTCTTCATTTCTTTCTTGCTTTTGTTTTTAATAATAGCCCAAATTCTCTGTCTTATAACCCAAATAGTTATTGATAGATAGTCTTCTCATCAATTCAATTAATCATTAATAACCACATTTAATCAATTTTTATTAAGTTGCATTTAATTAAATTGATAATTACATTGACTAATTTAATTAATACGTTAACAAATACTCAGTTTTCAGTTTTATGATCAGTTTATTTTGATCATGTAGAAATCCAATATTTGCATTAATTTACTAAATTTCTCTTTTTTCTATGGGTCCTTTAAACTAATTTAAAGTTAATAGTGATTGCAATTCCATACTATTCTAAATGCTGTATCTTAGTTTTTGTAGGTTTTTATTTTATAAAATTAACACTTAATTATGAAGAGTGACATGTAAATATTGAAAATATTTTAAAATGGTTTTATTATAACATTGTCATTTAACAAGTTGTTCATCATATACATCATTTCAAAAATCAAATTATCAAAAACCAATCCTACCACAAGTGTGACCTTCCTTTCACCAGTTTCTCCAATCTCCTACCTACCAGCATAGTCTGTCTCTATGCAGGCAAAAATAGAATTACTTAATATTACTTGTGACAAAACAAAATCATTTTGAATTATTAAAATTTAGAGAAACAATGTGAATTGATTGTTTCATCTCTCCATGTAACACTAATTTTGGTGACTAAGGATTGATTGGGCTGTCATTGGTACTAGTTGATCCTTCTGTGTTAATATTCAGACTCATGAAGATTGGCAGATTACTATGCAACTTTTCCGATAGCCTCGAGTGATGTCACTAGGGTGACATGACTATAAAATATTGAGTTGTCACTTGGCTTCATAGGCTGTGTGCCCCAGGATTTATAGACCTATAATAAGGTTAAGGTTAAGTCACAGAGCTGGCTGTTTCTGGTGGAGGACGTAGCTTTCACCTGTATAGCTTTCAGCTGCTATAATTCATGCAGAAAGAGGAATCTGCTCCTATTCTTAATGAGAATGTCACAAAGGTACTAGATGCAGGATCAGGCTATTGGGAAGAATAGATAGCCTGCCTTTATTTATTTATTTATTTATTTATTTATTTATTTATTTATTTATTTATTTT
The DNA here is from genome assembly GCA_004027635.1 of Crocidura indochinensis. NCBI lineage: Eukaryota > Metazoa > Chordata > Mammalia > Eulipotyphla > Soricidae > Crocidura > Crocidura indochinensis. Next base: position 17,029 of record PVKC010021647.1, read on the forward strand.
TCTTGACTGAGGTGCGGGAGCTGGGCCATTTTTCTGCTTGTAAGATGGCAAAGGTGGGTGGGGGCTGATGGGGTTTTTGTGGCAGGAGTTTGTGTTGAGTGGCGGGACTAGACCGAACCCTTTCCAAGAGGAATGATTCAGAGCTTTCAGTCCTGTAGTCTGATCTCACCTGAAAAAAACCTAGCTGCTCATATAATTGAATTTTAGTCATGGAGCTGGGCAGTTTCTGTCAGAGGATGAGGGTGTGGCACTCAGCTGCTTTAGTTCATGCAGTTCTCAAAAAGGGGTGGTGAGGAGATTCTCCTTTCTGCAGATGCCACAAAGATATCAGCACTGGACTACCTGAGAATTATTGATGGTCATTAGTTTCTTATGGACCTTAGTTGAGACTTGGAAATATGTATATATAATACATATATTTTAAGTATTCTATATAGTATATAATAATTGTTTATACTGACATAAATAATTATAATTATATAAATTATTAGGGATATAATCTTGGAACACAAAAACAGGATACAAAAATGCCTTCCTCACACCTTTATTCATTGCAGCTCTATTTAAAACCCAGATGCACTTCAACAGATGAATGGCTAAAGAAACTGTGGTACATATACCCAATTGAATATTATGAAATCATCAGGAGAGGTGAAATCATGAAATTTTCCTATACATGGGTGGAAATGGAAAGTTTTATTCTGAGTAAAGTAAGTCAGAGGGAGAGAGATAGACACTGAATAGTATTACTCATCTATGGGTTTTAAGAACAATAAAAGACGTTATTGTAATAATGCCCAGAGACAATAGAGATGAGGGCTGGAAGGATTATCTTACTCTATGAAGCTCATCACAAAGAGTGGTGAATACAGTTAGAGAAATAACTACACTAACAAGTATCATGACAATGTTAGTGGGTAAGAGAGGTAGAATATCTGATTCAAATACAGACAGGGAGTGGAGAAGGGGAGTATTGGTAGTGGGAACGTCGCACTGGTGAAGGGGAGGGGGGTGTTCTTTTTATGACTATAATCCAACTAAAATCATGTT
>PVKC010021648.1:0-18058 GCA_004027635.1 Crocidura indochinensis
CAACTGTATGTACTACAGTGAGCCAATCACAACAAGCAAAGGTTCAAAGGGTATACTGTACTAGACTTCCTCTCTGACTCTGGCCCATTTGAGCAGGCTTTTGACAGTGTAGATTCGGGTCCAGAACATTGTCTAATTTGTATGCATCAAAAGCCTGCGTAGATTGGCTGAGTTAGAGGCAGTCCCAGCAGTCTTGCTGTGATTAGTGCAGGATCGAGTTGGAAAATTAGTTTCGTGGCAATATCCAGATGATTTTCATTTAGCGGCATATCGAGATGTTTTTTGGGATATACTCGGCGTATAAGACGACGCCAGATTTTCGGTTGTCTTTTTTTTTTGTTTCAAAAAAGGACAGCGCATGTGAGATTACTTTGCCACTAGCCCCCGGCATGTCAGCTGGGAGACAGCTACAGGAGACCCCAGCTTTCCTGACTTCTCACACCCCTCTTTCAATACAGCTGACATAATGGAAGAGTGATTATCATTTTATCATTTTGATATTTTGAATAAGTAGCTCTTTTTTTTTTTTTTTTTTTTTGGTTTTTGGGTCACACCCGGCAGTGCTCAGGGGTTACTCCTGGCTCCATGCTCAGAAATTGCTCCTGGCAGGCACGGGGGACCCTATGGGGCACCGGGATTCGAACCGATGACCTTTTGCATGAAAGGCAAACGCCTTACCTCCATGCTATCTCCCGGGCCCCATAAGTAGCTCTTTCTCCAACTATGTCTAGTAATGTCATTGCCTCTTCTAAGATAAATATAGATTCCTTTACTCTTAAATTTTTTGTTTGTTTGTTTTTGAGTCACATCTGGCAGCACTCAGGGGTTACTCCTGGCTGTATACTCTGAAATCGTTCCTGGCAGGCTTGGGGGACCATATGGGATGCTGAGATTCAAACCATCATCCTACTGCATGCAAGGCAAACGCCCTACCTCCATGCTGTCTCTCCGACCCCCTTAATTATTTTATTTTATTTATTTATTTATTTTTTGGTTTTTGGGTCACACCCGGTAGTGCTCAGGGGTTACTCCTGGCTCCATGCTCAGAAATTGCTCCTGGTAGGCACAGGGGACCATATGGGGCACCGGGATTCGAACTGATGACTTTTTGCATGAAAGGCAAATGCCTTACCTCCATGCTATCTCCCAGGCCCCTAATTATTTTATTTTAATTTTTTTTGCGTTTTTGGGTCACATCCGGCAGTGCTCAGGGGTTACTCCTGGCTCTATGCTCAGAAATTGTTCCAGGCAGGCTCTGGGGACCATAAGGGATGCCTGGATTCGAACCACTGTCCTTCTGCATGTAAGGCAAACACCCTACCTTCATGCTATCTCTTGGCCCCCTTAAATTTTTTTTAATTAAAAAAGTTCTCAAAAAACTAGAAATTGAGCTTCCATATGACCCATCAATTTTGCTCCCGGGAATATAAGCTAGGGGCCCATAAAACACAGTGCGGTGGCTGGAATGATAGCACTCCAGTAAGGCATTTGCTTTGCATGTTGCTGACCCAGGACAGACCCGGGTTTGATCCCCAGCATTCCATATGTTCCCGAAGGCTGCCAGGAACAGTTTCTGAGCACAGAGCTAGGAATAATCCCTGAGCACTGCTGGTGTGCCCCCCAAAACAAACAAACAAATAAACAAAAAAAGGAATAAAAACCCCACAATGTGGAAAGGCATCTGAGCTCTTCTATTCATTGCAGCACTATTTACAATAACCAGAAGCTGGAAACAACCCAAGTGCCTGAGAAGAGATGAATGTATAAAGAAATTATGGTATATCTATACACTGGAGTGCTGTTAGAACAAATGAAGTCATGAAATTTGCTTATACTTAGATAGATATGGAGAAAATATGCTAAGTGAAATGAGTTAGAGGGACAAACAGAATGATTGCATTTATATGTGGGATAGAAAACAGAAGCATAGTATGGTAATAACACCAAAGACAATAGGTACAAGGGCCAGGAGGACTGGTCCATGGTAGGAAGCTTGTCACAAGGGCATTAGGAAGTGCAATTAAGACAGAGAAGGGACCACTATGACAGTGGTGGTTGGAAATGTACAAGCTCTCTGTGTAAGAACTGTATAAGGTGTTGAAAGGAGGTAAAGTGACATTATAACTTTTCAGTAACAGAATTGCCAACCACAGTATTTAAAAGGGAAAGGGGACGAGGAAGAGGGAGAGGGAGAGAGAAGGGAAAGGGAAAGAGAGAAGGGGAAAAAAGAGGGGGAAAGGGAAAAAAGTTGCTGTCATAGAAGCAGGCGAGGGTGGGGTGGGCAGGGAAACTGATGACATTGTGGTGGGATGTACACTGGTGAAGGGATGTGTTTTTGAACATTGTATATTTATTATATACTTATTTACTTATTTACTGTTTTTTTGGCTACACCTGCTGATGCTCAGGGGTTACTCCTGGATATACGCTCAGAAATCGCTCCTGGCTTGGGGGACCATATGGGACGCCGGGGGGATTGAACCGCTCAGTCTGTCCTAGACTAGAGCACGCAAGACTGACGCCTTATGGCTCGCACCACCACTCCGGTCCCTGAGCATTGTATATTTAAACCCAATTATAAACAACTTTGTAACTGTGAATCTCACCGTAATTAAAATAAAAACATTTCTTTAAAGGACATCTGAATAAAGTTTTAATTAAAAAGTTCTCTGGGGGGGGCTGGGTGGTGGCGCTGGAGGTACGCGGTGCCTGCCTTGTCTGCGCTAGCCTAGGACGGACCGCGGTTCGATCCCCCGGTTCCCCATATGGTCCCCCAAGCCAGGAGCGACTTCTGAGCCAGGAGTAACCCCTGAGCGTCACTGGGTGTGGCCCAAAAACCAAAAAAAAAAAAAGTTTTCTGGGGGCCAAGCGATAGTGCAGCAATAGGGTGTTTGCCTTGCACGTGGCTGATCCAAGACGGACCTGGGTTCTATTCTCGGCATCCCATATGGTCCCCCAAGTCAGAAGGGATTTCTGGGCACATAGCTAAGAGTAACCCCTGAGCGTCACCGGGTGTGGCCCAAACCCCCACCCCCAAAATAATCCCCCAAAACGGTTCTCTGTAAATAGACTAAAATGAGATAGTCTTATGAAATTCAAATGACGTCTCAGTAATTTTGTACTCTTAAAAGTCCTCTCTTGGGACCAGAGAGATAGCATGGAGGTAGGGTGTTTGCCTTGCATACAGAAGAATGGTGGTTTGAATCCTGGCATCCCATATGGTCCCTCGAGCCTGCCAGGAGCGATTTCAGAATGTATAGCCAGGAGTAACACCTGTGCACTGCTGGGTGTGACCCAAAAACAAAACCAAAACAAACCCAAAAAAACCTCCTCTTTCCCTCTCTCCCTTCCTCCCTTTCTAACCTTGTGGTGTTTAGGGATTACTCCTGGCCATGCACTCAGAAATAATGCCTGGCAGTCACAGGGGTCCATATAGGATACCTTATAGGGATTGAATCTGGACTGGTTGGCTGCAAGGCAAATGCCCTTTCAGTCCTGCCCCAAATACTTTACTTTCAAACTGTTTATTTCAGTTACTAAAAATACATAAAAGTTTTTTTTTTTTAAATTTTGTTTTTCGTACATCATTTGGTGGTGCTCAAGGGTTACTCCTGACTGTACTCATGATTCCTTATAGTGTTATTAGTGTTGCAACCTATACAACCTCATGCAAGACAAGTTTCTTATTTCTGTACTCTTTCTCTGGCCCTAACTTTTCTTTACTTTCTTTTTACTTTTTCTATCATTTTACTACCATCCTTACACATAAATTTATTTGATGTATGAATTATAAGGACTTCAAAGGCAATCATTTATTCAACACAGGTCTGGAATAACTGTGTATTTTTGATTAGCAATATAGGAAAAAATATTGTCTTTAATGGAGTTAGTAAAAAGAGATTTTTTTTCTTGGTTTTTGGATCACACCCAATAGTGGTCAGGGGTTACTTCTGGCTACACTCAGAAATCGCTCCTGCCAGGCTCGGGGAACCATATATGGTGCCGGGATTCGAACCACCATCCTTCTGCATGCAAGGCAAACGCCCTACCTCCATGCTATCTCTCCGGCTCCCAAAAGAGATTTGAATACAAACAAAACCTAAATAATATACACCTAAAGCTTCATATGAAGAAAATAATAAGAGATTATAAAGACAGGCCATTGGTTCAACAATAGAACACATACCTTCTATATGTGTTCCATGTATTTCTTGACTTGTATTCCTTGCATAGCTAAAAAAAATATCTAGAAAAGAATAAGACTATAGTGAGGAAAAGGAAGAGAAGTTGATTCAGGGGTCCAGAGCAATAGTACAGGAGGTGGGGCATTGGTTATACTTACTGGTGACCCAGTTTTAATCCCCAAAATACATATGGTCCCCCGAGCTCTTCTAGGAATGATTCCCAATTCAAAGTCAGTAGTATACCTTGGCATCACCAGGTATGACCCAAGCCTCCCAAAGAAGTTAAGGTATAGTCAAGTAACATGGGATTTAGCAAATCATGATAATAGAGACTCTAAGGTAGAAATTTTATTTTTCTATAGTTAGAAAGTGATTTGTATCTAAATATTTTTTCTGTACTGAATATTTTTCAAAATAGCTTTTTTATGAAGGGGGCACCTTTCAAGTGATGCTCAAGGATGTCCAGGGCCATTTCCACTGATACTGAGCCAACTAGAATAGTGGCTCAGTGCTAGGACCCAAGGGTGTGTGATACAGCTCAAATCCTGTGGAGTTGACACCAGCGCTATCCCTGCAGTAACCAGGAGGCCTTGTAGTTTTAGGGATAGAGCAAGAATTGATAGTTTGCAAAACTTGTACCCCCCTTTTTTTTTTTTTTGGTTTTTGGGCCACACCCAGTGATGCTCAGGGGTTACCCCTGGCTATTCGCTCAGAAGTCGCTCCTGGCAGGCACAGGGGACCATATGGGGAACCGGGGGATCGAACCGCGGTCCGTTCTAGGTTAGTGCAGGCAAGGCAGGCACCTTACCTCCAGCGCCACTGCCCGGCCCCCAAAACTTGTACCTTTAACTCTTGTTTTATCTCTGTGTCTCACTAGATCTATTTATCTTACTTAACACATTACAATGTAAACTGCAAAGTGCAGATGCCAGCATACTTTTTTTTGCATGCATAGCATTAACTAGAATACAAAATTAATTTATTTTAAGTAAAATTTACAATTAGATACATAAATGATAAAGTATAAATTTATATCTTAAACATTTATACTATATACCTAGATAACCATTATCCCTGTCAAGATACAATGATTTTTCTTTGTTTTGCTTTGGGATCATACCCAGTAGTTTTCAGGGAGTGTTTTTGGCTCTAAGCTCAGGAGTGACCCCTGGCAGTGATCAGAGGATCATACTCAGTGCTGGGGATTTGAACTAGGGTTGGTGGAGATGCAGAGCAAATACTTTAACCCCTGTATTATTTGGCATAAAATTTTAATTTTTGTTGTTTTTGAACCTGGTGGGTTCTCATGGCTTACTCCTGACTCTGTACTCAGGGATCACTCTTACCAGTGCTTAGGGGACCATGTGAATTCTGGGGAACCATATGGAGCAATTGAACTTGAGTCAGCCACTTGCAAAGCAAGCACCCTATCCATATACTATCTTTCCAGCCCCAAGGAATATTCAATCTTTTAACCAGTATGTATTCATTATAATTCCCTGTATAACAGAGATATATTTCAAAATTCACATTAGATAAATGTTTTATCTACTGTGGTAGTGGGATAAATAGAAAATAAGGACAGTGGAAGTCAGTTTAAACATTGTCTTTTTTTTGTTTGTTTTGTTTTTGCTACTTGGGTTACTCTTGGCTAGAAATTCTGGTGGTGCTTATTGGATGTTGGGCGTTAAACCTAGGTTGGTTGCATTCAAGGCAAGTGTACTACCCACTGTACTACCACACTGACCCCTCAATATTATATTATCTTTTAAATTTGTTTGTATTTCATACTTCCCGGTTCTGGAAGTGGGGTTACTATCCTAGTGCAGTGCTTAGGTGTCAGAAACTCTGGAGGTGTTTGGGAGAGTTCTGAGGACACTGTCCTCTCAAGGACTTCAGTGCAGATTATTTACCCCAGCCATTTGAGTCATCATCAAGTCTTCAACATTGTCGAAATGTTAGATGCTAGGATCCTTTTTGTTTTATTTTTTGAAGTTGATTTTTGTTGGGAGGATGCCGCTCTTATTGTGCTGGGTGGAGGTAGCTTTGGGCAGTACTCAGGTACTGACTGTACTGAGTACATATGCATGCAAAGCATATTTGCATCCCATTGAGTTCTCTTTCTGGCCCAGATGTGGATACCTTGAGCTAAACTTACTGTCACTGGAAAGATGTATTTTTTAAAATATTTTATTTTTATTGAATCACAATGAATTACCAAGTTACAAAGTTATTCACTGGATTTCAGGTGTACAATGTTCCAATAACAATCTCTTCACTAGTTCACCTTTTCTAGTTTCCTTCCTGTTCCCCAGCTGCATAAGATATTTAGAAGAGAAATTGTTTGAAGGTCTTTATCTTTTCTCTTATTATTTAATTTCCCCTGTTCCAGCCCCTTTACTGCTGTTGTTGTGACTATCAGTGGTTACACAGAGGCTAGGTTGTGGTGCTTACACATTTGGTTATGGTGTTGCTAAAGGCCACACATCTAGTTACGATGCTTGTTTTCTGCCTCAGTGCTTGTCAGGGATGCACATACTTACTGTGCTTGTCCATGTGCTCATTGGGGATTACACTCCACTAGCTGTGTTGCTCACTCACATTCTGATTGTAGTGCTTGCTGGGGTCTCTATGGTCCTCATGTGCATGCATCCTGGCTGAGAGGCTCACCTGGCTTTGGTTGTAGTGCTCACCCAGGAGCTATGTACTTTTAGTTGCAGTGCTTCTGTACTTGTCTGTAGTGCCTCGGGGTCACACATCGTGCCAGGGTGTATAGCAGAGCTCCCATGACTGATTTTGGTGCATGTGGGTTAGCATTGAGGATCTCACACGCAGTGTCACTCTTGCACTTTTGCCTTGATCCATCCTTCAGATCCTTTGTTCTCAAGGTCTTGACCTAGGACAGGTGCTGCCTGCTTGATATATTGTAGTTAAGAGAAGAGCTCAAAACTGATTGTAAGGAGCTGGAATGGTGGGCCAAATGGTAGGGTGCCTGCCTTGCCTGTGCTAACCTAGGACAGACTGTGGTTTGATCCCCCAGTGTCCCATATGGTCCCCCAAGCCAGGAGCGATTTCTGAGCACATAGCTAGGAGTAACCCGTTAGCGTCACCCAGTGTGACCCAAAAACAAAGACAAAATAACAAATCTGATTGTAAAACATCACAGAAGGCAAACTTTGTTTTGTACAGTACATTTTGAGTAACAAGGAGTTAAATAATTAAAAATGTCAACAGAGGAATTGTAATATGGCACAGTTACCCACTTTGCTTGCTTGATGCCACTGGTTCAATCCCTGGCACTTCCCTCTGTGAGGCAAGCAATCCCCAAAGCTTTGCCTCTGCAATCCCTGAAGCGCTGCTTCAGGAGCTCTCTGTCTGATGTACTGCAGTCAGGCATGTGTGAGCCCTGCAACTGAAGTATGTGAGCACTGCAACCAATAGTGCTTTCACATGACTGAGTATATATATGTAACACCCAGGCTTTGAAATAGCACCAAAGAAGGGTAGGGGAATTTTGCCCCCTGTTTTGTAACTCTTAATAGGATATTTTTGTACACTTTTGGGGCCTTGTTTTAGTGGATATCTAGTTTTGTTCTCTTTTAAAATAACTTTTCACAATCTTGAAAATGTATAGCCCCCAGAAAGCTTATTTTTTGTTTAGTGTTTTCCTGTAGCTTGATTTTTTTGGGCCACATCCAGCACAAATTCCTGACTTTGTGCTCAGAAATCACTCCTGCCAGGTGTGGGGGATCATATGGGATGCTGGGATTTGAACCAACAACCGTCCTTCCTGGGTTGGTCGCTTGCAAGGCAAATGCCTTACCGCTGTGCTATCTCTCTGGCCCCTTTCTGTAGCTTGAATACGCAATCCTATACCATATAATAATGAGGTTCTGGTTATTGATGGACTGTTTATATGATGATGGTCTGTATCTAGTTGTGTGTAGACAATAATACACGCAACGGGGGATGAAACCAACCAATTTTGGAGACATAATTGAATTTCAGAATTTGAACACTAGGTGTCGCTAAAACATTGAGCAAAGAAGTGTGCAGCTGTTTTCCTTGAAAGGAAATATTTGCCCTAAAGCTTTTAGTGTAGTTTTTACAGTAAAAGAATTAGAGAAAACATGCAAAGGCATATTTGAGGTAAATACAAATTAGTCTATTATTTATTAGAAGTTGGGTGCCAGTAGACCTTGCCATGTTAAGATTGCTAGCCAGAAAACAAGTTTTATGGGTTTCATTTGTGAACAATCCAAGACTTTAAATTTGGGTAACTGGCAAGCATAGGAAGTTCCAATATGGATCCCAATAAAAAAATTGGGCTTGTTGACAGTTGTGTTCTGTCATGTCTCTTAATACTGGAAAGAGAAGTGATTGATGGCTCCTAATCCACTGTACTGGAGACACATCTCTTTAGAGAGGCCTTGGTGTGGAAGTTCAGCCTTTCCTTGTATCAGAGTGGTTTATACATACTTGTCACACCCAGTGGTACTCAGAGACTACTCCTGGTTTGATGATCCTCTGCCCAGGGTCCTTGGGCTACCATCTAGTATTGGGACTCAAATCTAGACTTCCTGTATGCAAAATCTGTACTTCAGCCCTTGGAGTTGTCTCATCAGATTTCTGTACATTCCTATGTTTCTTGGATGAACAAATAAACTCATGTTTTTGGTAAGGGCCTAGGAATGGATTTTCTCTGTCCCAGTGGAGACCTGTATATTTCATTTTTATAGATAGTGCCAAATACTTTTCCAAACTGTATTTCTACTGCAATATATAAAATTTTATTTTTCATACTTTTATTACCTCTTGTGTTGTCATTCTTTTAAATTATGAGTGGGTCTTTGTTGCTATCTCATTACAGAATTTTAATGCTTTTTATTTTGCAATTATTTTAGACTTCTAGTGGAATTTTATAGCTAGTAAAGGAAGTCCCACTACCTTTTAATATTTAACAATTTAACAATTATGGGTTAAAATTTGACAATTATGAGTATTTTTTTCATTTGCTTTATATTTTCTGAAATTTTTTGGTCTTTATATTTAGGATCAATTTGATGGTACTCAAGGCTTACTCCTAGCTCTGTGCTCATGGCTGGCAGTGCTCAAGGGACCATATATTGTGCCAGGGATAGAGCCTGGGTTGGCTTTGTACATGGCAAGTGCCCTACATGCTGTATTAGTGCTCTGGTTACTTTTCTGAATTTTTATTTTGCTTGTTTGTTATTTTTGGTTTTTGGGTCACACCCAGTAATGCTCAGGGGTTACTCCTCGCTATGTGCTCAGAAATCTCTCCTGGCTTGGGGGACTATATGACAGGGGTCCTCAAACATTTTAAACGGGCCCAGTTCACTGTCCCTCAGACCATTGGAGGGCCAGACTATAGTAAAAACAAAAATTACGAACAAATTCCTTTGCACACTGCATACATCTTATTTTGATGTGAAGAAACAAAATGGGAACAAATACAGTATGTGGCCCGTGGGCTGTAGTTTGAAGACCACTGCTGATGCTGGGGGATCAAATCGTGATTCTTTCTGGGTTAGTGTGTGCAAGGCAAACTGCTCGCGCCATTGTTCCGGTTTCATTTTTCTGAATTTTTTGATTCATGTGTTTTATTTATATATGTAAATATATAAATATTTTTGATTAATGTGTTTTATTTATATAACATAAACATAAATTAATATATAAACATAAATATTATATATAAATTTATATATGTATACATTTTGGGGAAAATACCTTCTCTTTCATAAAGTATACTAATATATATTTTCTAAAGATAAACTTATTAACATCAGGACATATATACTTGATAACAATGTTATTTTGTAATCCATGGTGACAGAGACGATGAAACAAGATTGGTTGTATGCAAAACATGTACTTTTCCACTATGCTGTTTTCCTACCCACACGTTATTATTTAATTTCATTTTTTGATATATATGTATATTTTTAGTCACATCTGGTGGTATGAAGGAAACCATACTGTGGTACAAGAGATCAATTCAGAATGGCTATGGCAAAGCAAGCACCTTAGCACCTATACTATATCTCTGGCCCCCCTTTTTTCCTTTTTTTTTTTTTTTTTTGTTTTTGTTTTTTAGGCCACACCTGTTTGATTCTCAGGGGTTACTCCTGGCTAAGCACTCAGAAATTGCCTCTAGCTTGAGGGGGACCATATGGGACGCTGGGGATCGAACCGTGGTCCTTCCTTGGCCAGCGCTTGCAAGGCAGACACCTTACCTCTAGCGCCACCTCACTGGCCCCTTTGCTAACTATTTTTGAAATTTTTTATTGTTTTTTTTTTTTTTTGGGGGGGGGGTCAGACCTGGCAATGCTCAGGGGTTACTTCTGGCTCTATGCTTGGAAATCGACCCTGGCAGGCACAGGGGACCATATGGAATGCCGGGTTTTGAACCATCGTCCAAATACCTTACCTCCATGCTATCTCTCCGGCCCCAAAGAGAGAGAATTTTTTTTTTTGTTTTTTGAGTCACACCCGGCAGCACTCATTGGTTACTCCTGGCTCTACGCTCAGAAATCGCTTCTGGCACGCTTGGGGTACCATATGGGATGCTGGGATTTGCGCCACCAACCTTCTGCCTTTTCTCCATGCTATCTCTCTGGCCCCTTTGAATTTATTTTTAAATGTATTTTTAAATAGTTTAGATTAATGAAAAGTTACTGAATATCAGAATTTCATGTATTTTCACCCAACTTCCCGGTAGAGTGACATTGTTACATAAATTGTAGTCCAATAGCAAAAGCAGGAAATAGACACTTACATCAAATTTTAATACCATAAGTAAATAGTTTTGCCTGTTTTGAACTTTATGTAAATGGATTCATAGGGTATGAGTTCAATTAAAGTTTCCTCTGTAGATTAACTTATTAAACTTGAAACTGAAACCCATTTTTATTTTCTTTCAATTGGTCTTCGGCCTGGGGATGATTTCCGGTTTGACAGAAAATGCGCATTGATCCATTTTCTTTTTTCTTTTCCTTTTTTTTTTTTTTTTTGTGTTTTTTGGGTCACACCCGGCAGTGCTCAGGGGTTACTCCTGGCTCCATGCTCAGAAATTGCTCCTGGCAGGCACGGGGGACCATATGGGGCACCGGGATTCGAACCGATGACCTTTTGCATGAAAGGCAAATGGGTTACCTCCATGCTATCTCCCGGGCCCCTTTCTTTTCCCCCCCTTTTTTTTTTTTTTTTTTTTTTTGGTTTTTGGGTCACACCAGCAGCGCTCAGGGGTTATTCCTGGCTCTACGCTCAGAAATAGCTCCTGGCAGGCTCGGGGGACCATATAGGATGCCCGGATTTGAACCACCGACCTTCTGCATGCAAGGCAAATGCCTTACTTTCATGCTATCTCTCTGGCTAATCCCATTTTCTTAGTTTTCTCTTGTTGTAGATTTCTAGTTTAAAGAATATTGAGCAACTTGTCATGAACTATCTTAAGTGATAAAAGATTAAGAAATGGTTATTTTAAAGGACTGAAGTGTTTGAAATAGGGATTCATCTAAAGTTATAAGATCAATATACAAACATTCTGTTTGCTATTACTCAGTCTCTCTAGTCCTATTTCACACCGGCTGATTCTCTGTTGTGAGATATGGTCCTTCCTAGTGTGGGGGACATGTACATAGTTGTATCTATTTGATGCCTGAAGCAGTAGTTTGTGATGAACATGTCTCTATACTTTAGTTTTTTTTGGGGGTGGGGCACACCCATTGACACTCAGGGGCTACTCCTGTCTATGCATTCAGAAATTGCTCCTGGCAGGGCCGGGTGGTGGCACTGGAGTTAAGGTGCCTGCCTTGCCTGCGCTAGCCTAGGACGGACCGCGGTTCGATCCCCCGGTTTTCCATATGGTCCCCCAAGCCAGGAGCGACTTCTGAGCGCATAGCCAGGAGTAACCCCTTAGTGTCACCGGGTGTGGCCCCCCCAAAAAAAAAGAAATTGCTCTTGGCTTGGGGGACAATATGGCATGCTGGGGGATCAAACCACTGTCTGTCCAAGTCAGCTGTGGTCAAGGCAAGTGTCCTGCCTGCTATACTGTCTCTTTGACCCTCATTATAATAGTTTATATGAAAAAAATTTTTTTTTGTGGAGGAGAGATTTAGGCTACACCATCAATACCTAGGAAAATTATATGTGGTGCTAGAGATAGAACCAGGGCCAGCTGTGCGCAAGGCAAGCACCTTACCCCCTATACTGTCTTCTAACCCCTTACTTTTTATTATGTTTTTTTTTTTCCGATCAGCCCCCTGTGACGCTCAGGGGTTACTCCTTGCTTTGTGCTCAGAAATCGCTCCTGGCTTGGGAGACCATATGGGACGATGGGGGATCAAACCGTTGCTGTCCATCCTAGGCTAGTGCATGCAACGAAGACGCCTTATGGCTTGCACCACCACTGCAGCCCCTTATTATGATTTTATTCAACTGAGTATTACAGTTGATTTAGATTTATTTTTGTTGTTTGTTTTTTGGGTCACACTCGGCAGTGCTCAGGCGTTACTCCTGGCTCTATGCTCAGAAATTGTCCCTGGCAGGCTCGGGGGACCATATGGGATGCCGGGATTCGAACCATCGTCCTTCTGCATACAAGGCAAACACCTTACCTCCATGCTATCTCTCCGGTCCCTATTTTTATTTATTTTTTAGTTATTTTATTTTATTTGGTTTTTGGGCCACACTGAGGGGTGCTCAGGGGTTTCTCTTGGCTCTGCACTCAGAAATTGCTCCTGGGAGGCTTAAGAGACCAGATGGGATGCCAGGAATTAAATCCGGGTTTGTGTTTGGTTGGCTGCATGAAAGACAAGTGCCCTACCACTATGCTATCACTCTAGTCCCTAGATTTTGAATTTAAAAGGTTTTAGAAGACCAACAGTGCAGTTCTCAGGGCTTATTTCTGGCTTGTTCTCAGGGCTTACTCTTGACTCTATGCTGAGGGAACTCTCCTGATTGCTGGAGATTGCTGTGGGGCACTTGTGCTAGACTAGTGCCTTCCCCGTTATACTTTCCTTTATTTTCCCTTATATGGGCATTTGTGTTCTTGGCTTATGATATAAGTGACTAAAATGTCTATGAGTGTAGTTTTATTCAATATATTTGTGAGCATGTATTTAGGAGGGGAATTACCAAGTTGTAGAATATATTTGACTTTATTAGAAATAGTCTGCTGTTTTCCAAAGAAGTTTGCTGTTGTTTATGACAATCTTCCATCTTCATTATCTTTTTTGTTTTCTTGATTTTTGGGTCACACCTGGTAGTGCTCAGGGGTTATTTCAGGTTCTGCACTCAGAAATTACTCCTGGTAGGCTTAGGGACCATATGTGATGCCGGGAATCCAGGATCTGTCTGGGGTTGACCACGTGCAAGGCAAATGCCCTACCACTGTGCTATCAATCTGGGTCCATCATTATCTTTGTTGGGGAAAGAGACCCCAACAAAGTGGTGTGTGGGATCTGCTACCATATCCGTATTTGGTGGTTGCTCCACGTGGTGCTCAGGGACCCTGCAGTGTCGAGATTGAACTGGATCTCCTGCATTCTTTGCATGTGTTCAGGCCTTTAAGATGTTGCTTCTAGAACTATCCCTGAGGGCTTCTGAGGCTCCCCATTATATGTTTCAGATTTTCAGCTGTTATATCTGCTACCATTGGTGGTATTGGTCACTAAAGTAGAAGCATGTCTTCAATTAAGAGAATTTTGCAGAAGAAAAATCTTGGGTTTCTACTTAATATTTTCCTTGTTTAATTATCTAGTACAGAAATATTTTCCATCACTGGACTGTATCAGGATAGCTTTACAGATCAAATCAAATAAAGACAGATTCTCATTTAAAAAATGATGAAAGGCCATAGGTCACATTTGGCTTATCTGTAGCCCTGTTTTCTCTCTTTTGTCTTCTGAGGGGGACATGTATTCAGCATGAAATAATGAGTTAGGGGAACCAGTTTGTGTGAGTGATTATGAAGTGTTTATGACAGCTGCTAGGCTGACACTCGCTGTAATGGTGTTACATTGACTTCTGAACACCTTCCAGCCTGCCTCCAGGCGTTTGTGTCTGTGTAGTCTGAGTGGTTTTGCATTAACATCTACCCTCAGTAAGATCTTTTGACTACAGAAGTGTTACTTGCAAATGGAAGATACCATTAAGGCTGCTTCAAAGCTTTGGAATGGTATTTGGATTGGTGGCGCTGAAGTCATGGCTGGGTTTTGAAGTGTAATGTCTAAATCTGTGTTGCATAACCGGAGGAACGTGTGAGTCTATAAACCGCCTTTCTTTGATCTTCCTTTCAAAAATCAAGCTGAGGGGGGAAAGGTTAAAGTCACTTTAAAATACTCCGCTCTGTACACTAAAATTTGGATGTATGAAAATATGATTACAAGTTCCATTCATTATTTGTGTTCTGTGGTTTTCATATTGTTCTTGAAACTCACTTCCTTCTTGCCTCAAGTTCTGTGTTTTGAATCTAGTGTCATGACCAAAATGCTCACTGGGCTGCAGTCTGCTTTATGTGGTTAGCAAAGAGCTGTCCTAGAAGTTGTTAGTCCTCGCAAATATGCATTTTAGGTGGTTTCGTGGTTTGCATTTCTGTTTTTCTTGATGGCATACAGAGTAGGTTACAGAGTTACTGACACTCTGACATTAACTGAGTCATTTGTGGTTAGGTAGGCAAAAATAAAACAAAAACCTCCTCCTCCTCTTCCTTGTTTTCAGAGCTTTCTGATGAATTTCATTTTGCTCTTTGGAATAGTTTTATCAAACTGTGCTATCACGTTTTTGATTGGTGGGACAGTGTTTAGCATATAAAATAGCTAGTGAACTGTTTGTAGAGACACAAATACTTTTGATTGAGACTGGAAACCATTTTGGAGTGCCGGGGAGTTCTAGGCCCAGAAAATTCTATTATTGTCACTGTGTGGTACCCCAGACACGGCTGGCGTGACCCTGAAGCTCCCAGCACTGCTGAGCCAAAGCACCGACCCATTAAGGCTGCACAGCCCGACACTACTTATAGGGTGAAGGTGCCTTGCAAAAACCCTATTGGAGTGACCTATTTTCATGTGGCAGAGGACATTCCTAACATGTGAATATGGAGCATCTAGAGTTTGGTTCCTGGTACCTCATTCCCTGCACGCCACACACTGCACCGCACCACAAATCCAGCACTGAGTATGGTTTTAGTGCTCCCAGCTGAACCTCCAGTCTGCTAGGTATGGTCCTATTTTTTTTTTTTTTTTTTTTGGTTTTTGGGTCACACCTGGCAGTGCTCAGGGGTTACTCCTGACTCCATGCTCAGAAATCGCTCCTGGCAGGCACGGGGGACCATATGGGGCACCGGAATTCGAACCGATGACCTTTTGCATGAAAGGCAAACGCTTTACCTCCATGATATCTCCCGGGCCCCGGTATGGTCCTATTTTATGAAAGCTGTTTTGGACACAATATTTTATTTTATTATCATAAAATATTTTATTATTTTTATTAAGTTTATTTAAAGAAAGAATAACTTTGAAAAATTTCAAAGTTGTTTTTTGTTTGTTTGTTTGTTTTGTTTTGTTTTTTTGTTTTTTTGGTTTTGGGCCACACCCGGCCGTGCTCAGGGGTTACTCCTGGCTGTCTGCTCAGAAATAGCTTCTGGCAGGCACGGGGGACCATATGGGACACCGGGATTCGAACCAACCACCTTTGGTCCTGGATCGGCTGCTTGCAAGGCAAACGCTGCTGTGCTATCTCTCTGGGCCCTCAAAGTTAATTGTGATTTGGTTTCAGGCACAGTGTTTCAACACAGATCCCTTCACCAGTGTCTGCTTCCCTCCATCAATGTCTTTTCACCCATTTGCCTCCCACCTGCCATTCTGCTTCTAGGAGAAGCAGTTTTCCTTCCTTTCTTCATCCATCACTCCCTCCTTCCCTTCCTCCTTCCATCCCTATCTTCCTCCCTGAAATGAATCGGCCCAGGAAAGAGATGGACTGGTCATCATGGTGTATGTGTGGGTGGGGAAGGGCGCTGGAGGGGTCCTGCTTGTGATACTGCTACTCTGTCTTGTAAAATTGTACTTTTCTGGGGATTTGCCAGTTGTTACCCCCTGGGATTTGGTTGTACCCTCCTGTCCACTCTCAGTGTGTATTCTGTCCAGAGGCAGTGAGACAGTGGGCTCAGTGGGAGTTTGTTTTTTTTGCTGGATAAGCACTACAATTTTTCTTTCCCATGGAGGGTGTTTCAGCTACAAACTACCTCATTCTGCTATTTATAATTCAAACTAATAATATTAATAATAATGATAATGATGATAATAACAAAAAGACTATGGAAGTTTAATAGGGTTTCATTTTTATTTATTTATTTGTTTGTTTGTTTTGGTTTTTGGGCCACACCCGGTGACGCTCAGGGGTTACTCCTGGCTATTTCCTCAGAAGTCGCTCCTGGCAGGCACGGGGGACCATATGGGGAACCGGGGGATCGAACCGCGGTCCGTCCTAAGTTAGCGCAGGCAAGGTAGGCACCTTACCTCCAGCGCCACTGCCCGGCCCTGGTTTCATTTTTTTTTTAATTTGGGCCACACCTGGCAGTGCTCCTAGTTCTGTGCTCAAAAATTACTCCTGGCAAGCTCAGGGGACCATATGGGATGCTGGGGATTGGACCTGGGTCTTTGAGCAAGACTGACACCCTACTCTCTCTACCTGTTGTGCTATTACTCTGACCCCAGTTTACCACCTTTCAACACCACTTCTTCCTCCCTATTTAACACTTCTTCCCTTCACTGCTCTCTCTCCCTATATTATCCCCTCAAATCATGTTTCCTAGTGACTACCAGTGCTCATTTTTTTCCTGTTGTCATAGAGCATTAATTATTCCACTATTATGTTTTTTTAACTTTGTTTTTTGCTTCACCTGGCCATGTTCAGGAGTTACTCTTGGCTTTGCACTCAAGAATTACTTCTTGCAGAGCTGGGATCTGTATGGAATACTGGGAATCAAGCCCAAATATGCTGGATGCAAGACAAGTCCCTGTACTATCACTTAGACACAAAGCATTATGTTTCCTTATATCCCGCATAGAGAGATTATTCTTTTTATTCTTTTTTCTTTTTGATTTTTGGGCCACATCCAGTGGTGCTCGGCTTACTCATGTCTCTGTGCTCAGAAATTGCTCCTGCCAGGCTCGGGACCATATGAGATGCTGGGATTTGAACCACCATTCTTCTGCATGTAAGGCAAATGACCTAACGCTGTGCTATCTCTCCAGCCCCATTCTCTCTGTTTTTTTTTTTTTGGTTTTTGGGTCACCACCCGGCAGTGCTCAGGGGTTATTCCTGGCTCCATGCTCAGAAATTGCTCCTGGCAAGCACGGGGGACCATATGGGACGCTGGGATTCGAACCGATGACCTTCTGCATGAAAGGCAAACGCCTTACCTCCATGCTATCTCTCCGGCCCCTCTCTCCATTTTTTTTTTTTTTTTTGGTTTTTGGTTTTTGGGTCACACCCGGCAGTGCTCAGGGGTTACTCCTGGCTCCATGCTCAGAAATTGCTCCTGGCAGGCACGGGGGACCACATGGGGCACCGGGATTCGAACCGATGACCTTTTGCATGAAAGGCAAACGCTTTACCTCCATGCTATCTCCCGGGCCCCCTCTCTCCATTTTTTGATGAGGTTGTATGTATATTTTTTTTGTGAAGTTCTACCAGTTCCTTATATATCTTTGATATTAACTCTTATCACATGCATATTGGGTAAATAACTTCTTTCATTCTGTGGAATGTTTTTGTATCCTTTGAGGTACAGAGTGTCTTAATTTAATGTAGTCCCATTTTCTTTTTTTTTTTTTTTTTTTTTTTTTTTT
>PVKC010021649.1:0-18067 GCA_004027635.1 Crocidura indochinensis
TATATATATATATATATATATATATATCATTCCTGACTATAGACTCATTTGAAATTAGTACTTAATATGATTAATTATGATTATATATTTTGAATGTATTATATTTTATGTGGTACTTATTGGTTTTACATTTTTGTACTTTTTTTCCTCCTTTCCTTGATCTTTCTTAAAAATTTCAACTGACAATTTTTTTAACAGTGTATTTTTTGTGAATCAAGTCACGGTTAAATAGAGAATTAAAATATCATTTCTATTAAACTCTATATACAAACATGGTTATTTTTAAATAATTTGTATACCAACAACTACTCAGAATCTATTTTTAATTTTTAAAACATATATAAAACTTGCGATTTACAAAATTATTATTTTTTTTAACATTTTTTTACAAAATTATTTATGGTTCAGTTTCAATTGTATACTGTTCCAGTGCCCATTTCACCACCAATGTCAAACTGTTCTCAGAGTTTATCCCATGCCAGTGCTACACTGCCCCAACCTGCAATGAAACAGGCACCTTTTTACATTTGGTTATTAAAGTCTGGGTCTCATGATTTCCGTGTTGTTGATTCTGTAGTGTATATCTAGCTCTGTCCTTTCATAAGCCCACCACTATTTTTGTAAATGTAACTTGAAGGATTAATTCTCATGGCTTTAAAATAGAAAAAAATGTATAGAACTGTCAATCCTATGTCCTAATCCTATAAACATAGAGAAGGGTGGTTAAAATTAAAATCAAATTTATATTGGTTGTTTTGCGACAACTTTCACATTTATTTTAAAGTGATGGAGTAATAGTTTCTTTAACAATGAAAAGCCCGTTTTTCTTCTGTACCAAATTCAATGTGTAATGTTTGAAGGAACGAACTTTAGTCTTCAATATGACAAGTTTTATCTTACCATTCTTCAGCCCTAGATCCCAGTGTATTCCTCACAAAGCTTTTTACAGATTCTGCAGATAGGCAGTTGGGGAAATATAAGTTAAAAGTTTAGATGACCATACTCAGTGCCCAAGGCTGTGGCAAATCTTGTTTCTACTTTTATTTCTTTCAACTTCATAATTTGATAAGATCCTGTCCTTGAACCTTCCAGGAAAGAATTTTCTAATAGAAAACCACCTAGGTTCCTTAATTCCAGGTCATTAGAACGAAAGCACATGAAAGACATTCTGCGCAGCCTCAAAGGATGCAGCATCATGAGTTGTTACTGGGGAAACCATCACTGGATCAACCATATGAGACTCCAATCTCCACTGATAAAAGCAAATGCCGATTCAGAGAAGGCAAGCAAGTTGGCTATGGATTTTATTACAATTGAGACTGAATTCACGTCTGTATCTGATAGGCTCCGAATCACTCTTGCCTGAACTAAACTGAGTTTTACACAGTGAACACAAAAGAAGCGTTTTACTTGAAAAGAGTGTGTCGAGCACATTTCCCAGGGAATCTATCTGTGGTGATAATGATGGCTTAAAATTAGTCTTTTTATCTGCTATCAATTGAACAGAATAGAGAACCCATAATAAAGTTAATCTTTTTCAAATTTGTCACCTGGGGTTGTCAAAGTGAACAACATGACAAAAAATGCTTAATACTTATCCTAATCACTGTTTACCTTAACTGTCAAACAAGATTAGCTCCATTTCAACAACTCTTTCCACTATATTTTATTTTTTAATGTTCAAGTGGAAATAGTTTATTTACTCCCTGGGCTTGATTTCCCAGCAATTTCACTTATAACTCATAAGTTTGAAATTTGAATTTGTCATTGATTCTATTTTTCTCTCAAGCTTGTTTCCCAGTGACTACTTTTCAACATAATTCATACCTCCTTTTTAATATGACTGAAGATAATCCCAGGATAATTTCTCATGATGCCTAATCTACATCAGTGCCAAACCTCTTTTCTTTCTCTAGTCAATCATCTGTTCCTGAGTTCACACAAGATTAATACGTTTAAAAAGTATGATCAGTGTATTTTTGTTTAATCACTTCACTCAACACAGTGAGTAAATTTTTTTTTTTTTGTAGATTTTTGCAAACATTCGCTGTTTAGGAGGAAGGGCAGATGTATATTTCATTTAAAAAACTTCAGATTTGAATGTTTTCAGATTCCAGTTCTTCAATTTGGTTTATGTACTTTACTTTTTGTTTTGTCTTTGAAATATTTCTATTATTTTTGGATCAGAGAGATAGTACAGTGGTAGGTCATTTGCCTTGCATGTGGCTGGCCTAGGAGAGACCTGGTTTGATTCCCAGCATTCCATATGGTCCTTCAGCCTTCCAGGGGTGATTTCTGAGTGCAGAGCCAGGAGTCAAATCTGAGTGCTGCTGGGTGTGGCCAAAAAATCAATCAATCAATCAATCAATAAAGTGCAAAAATGTTTTTTTAAAGAAATATTATTTTATTTTAGCTTCAACTACTTTGGGCTAGTACTTATATACCATCCCAAACCAGTAACACTTATACCTCTACATTTTAGCTTTCTTTCTCTGATACATTGTTTTATCTACCATCAATGTGAACCCAATTTACTTTTGTCTTTTTAGCTGTTTCCTCCAACTCTAATTTTTCACTGTCTCTCTTGCTGTTGCAATTTTTGTTTTAAGATTCAAATACTTGATTAAATATCTCTAAGCATTCTTTTAACTACTTAAAGATATTTATACCTAAGAATGATATTCAGAAATAAAACCTCTGAGATGGATTGACATATAATGGGTGCATGAACCTACTCCTGTATATGTTCGTGTTGTAGATGGTGCTATCTAGAGAAACAGGAATGATCCCTGGGCAGAGTAAGTCCTGATCACATCTGGTAGTGCAAGTCCAAAGGAAAACACTCTTAAAATCATCTGTGCATTCTCAATCACTGTGTTTGCCATACTCTTATTTATTTATTTATTTATTTTGGTTTGGGGGTCACATCCAGCAGTGCTCAGTGTTTACTCCTGACTCTATGCTCAGTAATTGTCCCTGACTGGCACAGGGACCATCCTTCTGCATGAAAGGCAAACACCTTAACTCCATGCTATCTCTCCAGCCCCTCTATAATCTTTTTTAATACTTATAATAGTACATGTGATTCTCATTAAAAGCTTGCAAGTTTAGGGGATGGAGTGATAGCGCATTGGTAGGGCATTTGCCTTGCATACAGCTGATCCAGAATGAATTTTGGTTCGATCCTTGGTATTCCATATGGTCGCAAGAGACAGGAGCATAGTGTGTGCATAGTGAGGAATAGCCCTGGACTGTCATAGGGTGTGGCCCAAAAGTGAAAAAAAAAAAATAATAAAAGTCTTTCATGTTTTACTGAAGTAGACAGTTATTGTTAATTTTGTAGTTTTTGACACTTAGAAAATATATAGATTTAATAATTTCCACTTTGTGAAAAGCAAAATGAAATTTGGTATTTTAAAATTATCTTTAATTGGCTGATTTAGGGGTAACTACATGATAATGAATAAGGTTACATAGATATATCTAATGTCTATAGTATTATAGATATGTCTAATGTCTATAGTATTATAGATATAATTATTAAATTATAAAAGAATATAATATATCATTATAATATAAAATATAATATAATAATATATAATATGGATATTTATTAATTATAACAATAATTATAAAATCTATAGTTATAGCATTAGTTATACAATACATATATATGATGTAGTGGTATGGAATATAATTGTACTGTATGCCACAAATCTATGCATATAATATACTATGAATTCCAAATAAATTTATGTCTATGATAAAATCTTATTTTATTTACCAGTGAAGGGAAGATACTGCAAACACTTTAAGAACTTGTTGTGAGATTCTAACAGGATAATCAGCTCCTCCTATACCCTTAGCCAAAGAAGAGTCCATCTATTTAGGGAGGGAACTTATCTTCTACCAAATGTACAACTTTCAGAGGGGTGCATCTGGGAGGTAAGGGAGGAAGGGGACACAAATCAGATAAATACCCTGCTGACAAGTCACCCTCACATCCCACTTAAAATAGCATCATTAAACATCAGTGTTTTTTTTCTGCAGGCAGTGCACTTAACACTGCAATTCCTCAGTTCAGTTTCCTCAAACCCAATCCCTGTCACCTCTCCTTTCCTCCAGCAATGGCCTAAATCCTTGTTGAGTTGTATAGATTTCTCCTTTACAAATCCAAATCCCCTTAATATAATTGCAAGGAGGGAAGGGTTTGGGATCAAGGGCAAATCTAATTTACCGGAGTATTAGCTTAACTTTTATTAGCCCTGTAAATCTGAGCACTCTGTTTTTGCCTACCTAAACCGCTTTCTTTATCTGAAAACAGAGTTTCCTAAGCTCAGCATTATTGATAGTTGGGCCACACAATTCTTCACTGTGGATGGCCCCCTCTGCTCTGTCTCGATCTTTATCAGCATAATTTCTCTGCTTCCACCAATGGTTAATTAGTCTCAATCCAGTTGTGAAGACCAAACGTATTTATACACATGACCCATCTCTTAGCAAAAGAGAGTAAAATCTGTTTCCTTCATTTTACAAGTATATAGTAAAAATATATAAGGGGCATGTTGTCCTTTTAAAATTTAAACTAGCCATCAGCAGTATCTTCTTTGATCATATAAAGAGGTGCTTATAAATAAAGTAATGCTTCCTAGGCCATAATTATAACTATAAAGAAATCCCTGATTTATGTGTATTTTTGAATACTAATTTCTATGCCTTGAGAAAACAAAGTTTTTCACTTTCTTATCAGGTTAATATTTTGATTGATAGCTGCAAAACTTCAAAGATGCTATTTGGTCGATATTTGTAGAGCATCTCAAACTGTAGTGTGATATTTAATGATGGATTTAAAATAATTCTTGACATATTTATGACTCCAATCAGCTTACATTTTATCTGCTTCTCTGGAATAAAGCCACTTAGCTACAAAAGACTCAAGCGGTTTGAAGATTATGAAACAGCATGTGCTCTTTTAGCAATAGAGCTTAAAACGTTCCTATTGTGGAACATCCTTGAAATGCAACACACCATCAAACAAAATATATAACGTAGCACAGAATGCTTCAGGAATCACTTTGCGTGACATTTTCTTGAATGTGGCATCCTTTTATTTTACCTCTGAAAAAAGTTAATTGTAGAGAAAATTAAAGGAAAATTTTATTTCAGATCAGGATTTTATCACATAACTGATTTCTGATCAACCTTCATAATTAATTCATGATATATTATCTGCCAAAGGTTCATACTGAATGAGAAACAATAGAAATGAAGGTATCTAGGTATTTGAGTTATCTTTCTATACAAACATTGTTCTTTATGAAAAGCCTATGTTAACATCAGCAAATCATATTCTTTAAATAAAACTGTAGGTTTGGAGAAATAGTACTAGTATTATCTTATACAAGACTGACTCAGTTTGATTTCAGAAACTGAATATGGTCCCTGAGTACAGAGACAGAAACAAGCAAGTGCAGTCATATTGTACCCCTGGACACATACTCCAAAACAAATAAACAAACAACCAGGTGCTATATAAAGTAAAACTGTTCATTTTGATATTGAAAATCTTAATATGTTCTGAAACTTTGAACTTCATGATAGAAAGGAGAGGAAGAAAAGGGGAAAGAAAGTATATACACAAACATATCCACCCATATGTTTGTCAACTGGGACTTTGTTTATATTATTTGAAGTCTTCAAATAAGCCAGACACGATCCTGGTCCCCATGGAAAAAAAAGGTGTGCTACTCCGATAAACTCCGGGCGACTGTGATACAGCAACTGATGATTAACTTACTTTCGAATCTCTCCAATTTCAACCTAAAGCATCTTTTTTTTGTTTTGTTTTGTTTTTGTTTTTGGGTCACACCCGGCAGTGCTCAGAGGTTACTCCTGGCTCCATGCTCAGAAATCGCTCCTGGCAGGCACGGGGGATTCGAACCGATGACCTTTTGCATGAAAGGCAAACGCCTTACCTCCATGCTATCTCCCGGGCCCCAACCTAAAGCATCTTTAACAGAACCAATGGCATTACAACTGGAGCCCAAGGCTGGCCCACTGAGGTGTGGCTGGGAGTGCAATCTGCAGCATCCTTTTTCTCTTTTACTTGGGTCTTGGCTTTTGGTGTCCACCTTTCTATACATGTGCAACCTCGAGCAATATTGGGGGGCCACACAGTACTAGAGCTCCAACCCCAAGCCTTACACATACTTATGCAAGTCTTGTAACTTAAAAAAAATTAAATATTTATTTTTGATTACAAAAAAAAAGAAATAGTAAAGCCTGGAAGAATGTCAGAACTGGCTATACCAGCTTGGGAAAAGAGAGCATTTGTCCAATTGGAATGCACACAATCAACTCTTTCTCAATGCACCCAATCACCTTGTTCAAGTTTCTCTGTGAGTTCTACCCTCTCCCATAAGACTAAAGTAATTCACAAGAATTTTATTCCATTTCGATCATCTGAGTCTTGACTATAAGAGGCACAGGTGGGCTCTAACATCAGTCCGGACAAGAGAGTTAAAAGGATATTGGCACTCTGCTGGTTGGCATGGATCAGAAACATATACTTATAACTTCTGATTACTATATAATAAATTCTGATACAATGAAATCAATTTGTAAAGCTTGGGCCAGAGATAATACAGAGTGTATTATAGTGGTAGCCAACTTGAGTTTCATCTCTAACACCCCATGCCCTTCTCTCCAGGAGTGATCTCAGAGAGTGAACACTATTGGGTATGACCCCCTCAAAAACCCTAAAATAATACATAGATACACCCTTATTTTATTGAAGTGAGACGACTAGTCACAAAAATTATTTATACAATAACCAGAAACCAATAGTATATAATAGTTTATTGCTAAGTAATTTTAACTAAGACCAACATAAAATTGACTCCAAAAGCTGTTTTACCACATCAATGCTACAAGCATTTGATGTTTTAGTGAATGTTATTCTAATTTTTACAATAGTTTAGCACTCAGGCTAAAATTAATTTGATTTGCCTAGGGCATCATAATTATTGCTATTTTAAAACCTAATGTAAGAAAATTAATTTAGAAAAAAGGGAAAGATAGCTCAAATGGTTAGAACATATGCTTTGCACACTGGAGCCCCTAATTAGATTCCTGGTGTCACATGTCCCCCAAATACCACACCCTATGCACAGGATTTACTCCAGCTCCCCAGCACTGCCAGGTGTGACTACATACCCCAAGTGAAAATTAATTTAAAGTCATGTTTATTTCTGTTGGTTTTAAAAAAATGACCTAATTGAATGTATAAAAACTGTGAATGCTTTTAGAATAGAGATGTATATTTTATTTCTACTTAATCATATTTATAAAATACAAATGCATAAGTAGTAAACCATAAAACTATTTTCTTTCATGCAAATATAAAAAATGTCAAGTTGAAATACATTTGACTGTTCAAAGTTCTTTTTTAAATAATTAAATCCTGGCTCTATCTTGAAATCTCATTATATTCCATCAAACATATTACTTGTATATGCAAATACAAAATCCATTGATTTCTCTTATTTTTAAGGACTGTTGGTGTGGAAATACCCTTGTAGCCTTGGCAGGGGTAAATGATGTAATTTTTCCCCAAAGTAAACTTTTCTTGGATGTCGTTGTATGAGACTTTGAGCACAGTTGTTCATGCTGAGTTTTCAAAGCTCAAAGATGTCACTGCCAGTCTTAAACACACGGCCAGGGCACCAGAGAGAACCAGTTGCCCAGTACCTGTCAAGCAAGGCAGAGAAAGGGGCAGTGCCCAGAATTCATGAAGAGGATGACGAAGGTCAGGGAGACAGCGATGGGCAAAGAGCACAGAGGAAACTTTTTAAAAGAGTCTGTAGTGTCTCATTGCTTTCTACAAGTAAAAGGAACCAGGATTTTTGTAGCTGTCACAAAGTCAAATGAATATTAATAGCTTGGCTTAAAGATGTGGAATCCAGGTAGTGCTAGGGGACAAAAATAACTCTTCCATAATTAAAGAAAAGATCTCATCATTTTCTGCTTCAGAAATGCTGGAGAAATCCCATCTTAAAATCCAGAAACATCTTTTTAATTAAAAATGCACAGGGAATTAATATTAGCACATTGACTATATGGTGGTTGTGTATCTAGTCTTGGATGCATGGAAAATAGGTTGCAAGGATTTGAAACAAGGCTGTGCATGTCAAGAGCTGAACAAAAGAAGAATTTAAATCTATGACCTCTGATAGGGGAAAATCTAGTCATTACTTTTCCTTTCCATCTGCACATTTAACAAGAAGTAAATAAATATATGTGTGTATATATATATATATATATATATATATATATATATATATACACATATACACGTACACATACATATTTCTTGGTTGAGAGGCAACACCCATTGGTGTTCAGGAATCAATTTTAGTGGGATTAAGATGGCTATATATAGTTTCTGCATTGGACTAGGGTTGGCCACATGCCTTAGTTCCTACTGTTTATCCAAGTAAAAGAAATCAATGGAAAATATGCCTTTGTATTAACACGTGTCAACTTTTCCTCCTCTCTGTATTTTCCTAGGGCATTGAAAGATTTCTTCCAGATCTTGTGCGCATCTTGTAAGTTTAATGTCATTTTCCGTAATTGACTAATAAAAGAAACAGGTTCGTTTTACCATTAAACAAATACAACTTTGAAGTGACTAAGTTCCTAACACTTTGTAAGAGTGGAAAGTTGTTGACTTCAAATTTTAGGCCAAAATGGATACCATTTTACTGAAGCTAAAAATCTAGGGGCTGCTGACATTACATGTGATCCCATGAACATTACCAGGAGTCATCCCTAAACACACGGATGGAGTAAACCCTGAGTACAGTATCCTAAAAAAGAAAATGGGCCTGGGGAGATAGCACAGTGGTAAGGCATTTTCCTTGCATGCAGAGGGACAGTGGTTCGAATTCTGATATTCCATATGATGCCCTGACTTTACCAGGGACAATTTCTGAGCATAGAGCCAGGAGTAGCCCCTGAGCACTGCCGGGTGTGACCAAAAAATAAATAAATAAATAAATAAATAAAAGAAAGAAAAATAAATTGAATAATTATATATGAATTGAATAAATTAAATCTGGCTTTGAAACAAATTGAAAATGAAAGATAATGTCATAGTCAAGACTCATTCCAATCAAGATATCTATGGGGAAATCTATGGGGGAAATTTGAGGAAGGTTTATATCATGGGCTGGTCTTTCCAAACTCATCTCTATTGCTTCTGAGCATTAATAACTACACTAAAATCTATCATGACATTGTAATGAGTGAGAGAAGTAGACTGCCTGTTTTTTTGTTGTTGTTTTGTTTTTGTTTGGGAGCCACACTCGTTGACTCTCAGGGGATACTCCTGGCTATGCGTTCAGAAATCGCTCCTGGCTTGGGGGAGGGCATATGGGATGCAGGAGGATCCAACCAAGGTCCATCCTAGGCTAGCTCTTGCAAGGCAGACACCTTACCTCTAGCGCCACCGCTCTGGTCCCGAGAATGCCTGTCTTGAGTACAGGTAGGTGGTAGAAGAGGAGGGATATGGGGGACACTGGTGGTGGGAAAGTTGCACTGGTGAAAGAGGGTGTTTTCTTAATGACTGAAACTCAACTACAAACATGTTTATAATCATGATGTTTAAATATTTTATTTTAAAAATTTTGAGGAAGGGGAGGAGAAAAACACTTAAAAGCTACTCTCAGCTCTGTGCTCATGGTCATGTAGGGGACTAAGAATGCTAAAAATTGAACCAGGATTAGCTGATTGTGAGGCATCACCTTATGCCCTGCATGACTTCTCCATCATTAGACAAAAACATTGCTGCAAGAGTTTTTATTTCTTGTAAATAGACTTGAATGGCTTTTAGTCAATCTCCCCTGCAGGTGTCATGAGTATTACTTTCAATTTTAAAAGAACACTTTTTGTACTTAGAGTTTCAGTGGGATGAGATTAATATGAAAGTATAATTTAGCTTTCTACTAAATGTTTAAACAAATTTCCAAAGCTGTGGGTAGAAATTCTAGTAATGAGGAACAATCTGAACTGTCTAGAAATATTCAAAAGACAATCCCACACTTTGAAGATTTAATGTAATCAAGCACAGATGATGTAACTGGACTAATTTTGAGATTGAATTAGTTATTTTAGAATTACTTACATAAATTGACCTAATTAATGTAAGCACTTTCTCTTTTGGTAAATTTATAGTTTAAAAAACTTTTAAAATCCTTTTTAATATAGTTCTTTATTCTCATTTATACATGCAATTATGTTAATAATGCTGAATTTCATAAATTAATCAGCTAAGGACATTTTTCTGCACTATATTTATACATTGTCAAATGAAAAAACTGTCTATTAAAATGAAATACTGAACATCAAATATGCATGTAAATATAATAAAATAATCCCATAACATTTTTCTCCTGCTATATGTATATGCCAGTATCAGTCTTCTATTCTTATATTTTTAAAATAAGTATTAAATTTTTTCAAAATACTTAATTTAATATTAAAAATAATGACATTTTAATCAGTTAAATGATAAAATTAATGTTTTAAACCTTCGATGTAAAATACTGATTTTTTTATAATATTAATTTTATTTTTTGATTGTTTTAGTTAAACACCATGGTTATAAGGATGTTCAGAATATAAATTTTGTTTGTTTTTGTTTCTACATTATAAGCTGGTTCATAATTAAGTTAGTCAATTATATAATATAAATTTCATAGAATTTACAGCACCCTTCACCAGTACACATAAATGTCCCCAGTTCCTTTCTTGCCCTTCCACCTGCCCTCTCTCTTCTGAAAGATACTGAATTTGAAAAATTTATATTTGTTGTAAATATACATTATGAATTTAAAATTTTATCCAGAAAAAAGTACTTCACTAATGTTTGTATACATGCAATCAGGTCTTTGTTCAATATTTTAAAGTTGTTTGAAAGTAATTATTACATTTATGAATGCTTTCAAATAAATGATTGAATTGATTGCCAACTATCTTTTTTATATGCAACAGAAATATACTTCTGGGTATGGGGCAAGAAGTATACCTCAGTTTTTTAGTTCATCCTTGCTAACAAAGACTCTGTCACTCTGGTTCTTTGGGGAAGAACATAGATATTGGAGATCAATACTAGGTTTTATATTAGAACAATGTGAGTCTGAATTGAGCAAGGGAGTCTTGTCCACTTCTCCTTTGGGTGTTGCTTGATGAATGTCCACCCTCAACTCACTTTTTCTCATTCCAACACCATGATCTTCCAGGGTTTTTTTAGGCATAAATAAAGCCTGTTGGGACTATTCTGAGAAATGAAAAGATTCCTGTAAAATACTATGGGCCTCTCATGAACGCTCCCTCTTTTCTTTCATGTAAGTAATTTGTCAATTTGTAAGACACCCCTCAATGAAGCAGAGAGCTACCCTAGTATGTAACATAGATATAATATTGGTGTTTGATTATCTATATCCTAAAACTGTTGGAAAAATCATCTTGACTTGTTCATTTATTTATTTATAATTAACTTTAGGGATGCTCAGAATTTACTCCTACCTCTTCAATCAGGAATTATTCCTAGCCATGTGGTACTGGGGATCAAAACTGTGTAGACCATGTGCAAGGAAAATGCCATACTTGCTGTACTATCCCTCCAAGATCAATATTTTATGTCTGCATTAAAATTTCTTGTATATCCTGTTTTGGTTTGTTTTGGGAAGAATTTCCAGTGACACTCAGATCTTAATTCTCCCTTTATACCTAGAGAATCACTCTTGGAATTTCTTGGAAAACAATATGAATTTCCAAAATTGAGCCAATGGACAAGGCAAGAGCTTCACTTGCTGGAGTATCTTTTAATCTTAAACTTGGGCCTATATAGGCACATTCAAAATCAATGCACACATGTGGAGTTGCATGAGGAAGAATCTCTCTTAGAACTGTTCTCCACAGCCCGGAGAGATAGCATGGAGGTAAGGTGTTTGCCTTTCATGGGAAGGTCATCGGTTCGTATCCCGGCGTCCCATATGGTCCCCCATGCTTGCCAGGAGCAATTTCTGAGCATGGAGCCAGGAATAACCCCTGAGCACTGCCGGGTGTGACCCAAACCCCCCCCCCACACACACACACAAAAGAACTGTTCTCCACAGATGCTTTTTTTTCTCTGGTTTTTCTATCTAGGAAAGTAGTTGTGTTGCATTGAATCCTCAGCTTTCCAGTTCTGCTCCCTGTTTCTGTGTCTTAGAATATATTCATATTTATAGAAACCTACTCTCTGAGATCATACAAGATCATCTAGAATGTCTTAAGGTATTAGATGCACAGAAAACACCAAAACTACCCCAATTTTACTCAAATTCATCTCTGCAGAAAGAATATATTTTAACTGTTTGAAGAACATACATGAAAATAAAAGGAAATGACCACAAACAGACACAAGAAGGATTCTTTGTGTGTGTGTGTGTGTGTGTTTTTTTTGGGGGGGTCACACCCAGCAGTGCTCAGGGGATATTCGTGGCTCCATTCTTAGAAATTGCTCCTGGCAGGCATGGGGGACCATATGGGAGCCTGGATTCAAACCGATGACCTTCTGCATGAAAGGCAAATGCCTTATCTCCATGATATCTCTCTGGTCCCAGGATTCCCGATAAATCAGTTATCTTTCTACTAGAATGCACAAAGAGGTCTCTGAATGTCTTTCTAAGCAGTGATTTGTAATATGAATGGATATTTTTGTTATGAATTTTAAATTGCTGTATTATTATAATCATCACGAATTGTGCATGAAGAAATTTTGTACAAAAGATCACATAAGCAATTTATATCAAAGTCCTCAAAAACAAAGACATACTTATTATATACAATATTGAAATGCTTTCTTTTAGTGAAAGAGAAAAGTACTTTACGATTAGGGCTATGTTTGGACATGGTAGTTCTATGCTACATATCAGCTATATTAGGTTATTTAATTCAATTATCTCTTGAAACCCAAATGAAGTGTTATAAACATGTTGAAACTGTGGTTGAGAATGGGATTAATTAGAGGGTTTTTAATAATTGACATTTTCCAATTATTTTTAGTGTGCCACATGACAAGGATAATAGACACTTTCTTCTCTTGGTAATTTAACTGCAAGCAAGACCATGCTGGCTTTCTCCTTGCTATAAGGTAACCAGATCAATTCAGGACCATAGAATCTTGACTTGATTTTGATCACACAGAGAATGACATGCTTTAGACTTGTAAGAAAGATGACAAGCAAGCTATTGAGGGCAGTATCAGAGAGAAAATGCGTTCCCTATCCTCCTATGGATTCTATTTGTCAAATTAGTATCTGCCTAGTTCTCCTTAAACCACACCCAACCTCCAAACAAAGACATTGCAAGCTCATAAGGCTGGTTAATGTCATGACCCTATCTAGGAACAACTGAATTTGATTGTTTTCCTGTAATTTACATGCTATGCTGTAACATCAATATTCAGTTACAGTGATATAAAGTTGACACTCACTAAGCATCATGTTGTGAGAATTATGGTCCTGTTCCTTTTTTCATTTTGGTACTAAGTCAAGTTTGAGGAGCTGTGTTTGGGTGCCAAGTTGACAAATGATTAACATCATGTCAAGCTAGGCTAGGTATAAATATTCTGATAGTTGATGAAATACAGTTTCTATATACAAACTTTGGGAGATGAAATGAACATATGACTCAGTAGATTTTTAAGAGCATTCTTTTCCAAGAGAGGTGGACCTCACACAATCAGATGAAGTTCTTAAGAGAAGGAAACTAGTCTTCCTCTAAGGAAGAGAGAATTCTGCCAGTGGTGTGTTTACTGCCTTTGGATCTGAACCTTCTTCTGATCTCTCCCTACGGTGCTCTTTTGCTGGACACATCTAGAAACTGTCTACTCATCAGCTTCCAACACTAAACTCATCCTTACAAGAATCCTCTGCTACTTTCCTTTCTTAATCATCTATGTGTGTCGTCATAACTCTATACAGTTTCTATTCTGTTCTTTTTCTGGAGACCCCTAACACAGACCTCCTGGTCTGTTGTGTAAAGAAAATCTCTGTAGCCATCCATTGTGTGCTTTCTGCACTGGCTGAAAGCACTTATTAAGTCCATGTTGCATTGTATCTAGGCAAGTTTAACCCTTCTACATTCTCCCTTCTGAAAGCACCATGGTTAATTTTGACTTTCACACTTCCATTAGGATGATAGTATCAGCTCCTCAAATTATGCTGCAATTCCTGGGGAGGCTTTGATTAGAATGCCAATGGATTTTTTTTTTTTTTACTTGGAGAGAAAACTCTCCTGTTTCTTCCATCTGTTAACTTCTCCTCTTTGCAGGTGGCTCATCTGGCTTGTAAACACTGGCTGTGCATGTTCCTCAGGGGGCTTTTATGAGAACTCATTTTTCTTAGGCTGAGGAAACATGTATAAAAGAAGGTTTTGCATTTTTAACCATAACACTACCAAGTTTGTAATCTTTATCAAGTTTTTAATCATAAAATACCATATGTTACCCCTGTCTGTCACCTGTCTACGTCTGTCCGAGGTCCCTAATTTTCTTCTTTAGCCTGGACTCTGAGAAGTGCAAATGTTTTTGACCCAGGTTATATCAGATGCTTTTTGACAGTCTCCTGGGAATTCAGATTCTGATTTTCTGTGGTAAACTCAGGTTCCAGTTTCATTCAAGTGGATTCTAAGTTCTAGAATTGCTGGCTTAGGTGGCAGTCAAAACTGTAATCTCTTGTTTCTTACTTGATTCATATATATATGTTTTTTGGGGGGTTGGGGCCACACCCGTTTAATGCTCAGTGGTTACTTCTGGCTAAGCACTCAAAATTTCCTCTGTTTTGGGGTGGACCATATGGGACACCGGGGGATCCGAGCTCGCGATCTTTCCTTGGCTAGCTCTTGCAAGGCAGACACCTTACCTCTAGCGCCACCTTGCTGGCCCCTATGCCTTTTTTTTTTTTTAATGCTGCACACCTTACAGAGTAAACTTCTTTGGTTCTTGTTCATTCTATATGTGTATATTATATTTTATCTAAATTTATTAAATAAAAACTATCACTTATTCTTTGGTATTGCTCTTCCAAAGTGAAATATTTTTGATTATCTGCTGAAGATTTTGAGAGCCACACTATTTAAGAATAATTTAGGAAATGACTGAGGCATGAGTTGATAGAATATTTACATGGTGATAAATATTCTCCTAGGGATGATCATGTATCTCACCCATGAGAGTGTAATACAATAACAGGAACTATGGAGATTATTATAGTTTCCCCTTGTGGTTCTTTATAGTTTTGCTACAAAATACTATCTACTTAATAAACAGAAATTATAATAGTGTTAATAATACTATTCAACTTAAAACCACCGTGTCTATATCTCTATGGAAATTTAAGTTGCAACTTAATTTTCCTTTATGTGGTTCCAAAGATGAACTAAGGTCTGCAGTACGCAAGGCAAGTATACTGCTATCTGTACTATATCACTGACCCCCAAAACTTTCAACATATTGATATTTAGTATAGATCTTAGTCCACATCAAGAATGTTACCCTACTTTTCTAAATCCCCTCAAAACCTACTAAGACAAGCTAAGAAAATGAATGTTGATATGACTTGTATTGATTGAGCTTATGGAATTAGATGTCAAATATTTTGACTATTTTGACAAAAGTTATAATTAAAATTAGATTTCATATCTTCAAAAATTACTAAGATGAATGCAATAATATTGTTTCTTCTCCATCTTTTTATTGGTATTTTATTATATATACATTGTATATCTATCTATTCATTTAATGCATAATGTATATATTTATCTTTGTCTGCATTTGTAAACATGCTTTTCTGGGGAGGTCCACACCCAGTGACACTCAGGGCTTACCTCTGGCTATGAGCTTAGAAATCGCTCCTGGCTTTGGGAGGCCATATGGGATGTCGGAAATTGAACACAGGTCAGTCCTGGGTCAGCCTGTGCAAGGCAAATGCCCTACCACTGTGCTGTTGCTTCGGTCCCTGTTGACATGCTTTATTCAATTTATAAAAATTTTTTCTTGGGACCAGAACAGTAGCGCAGGGCGTAAGGCAGATATCTGCCTGGTGCGCACTAGCCTAGGACTGACCACGGTTAGATTCTCCCCGCGTCCCATATGGTCCCTCAATTCAAGAGCGATTTCTGATCGTATAACCAAGAGTAACCCCTGAGCGTCAAGGGGTGTGACCCAAAAACAAAAACAAACAAAAATATTTATTTAGTCTTTCAACTTATTGAGTTTAAATAAACAATATAATTTTAATAAAATAAAATTTAAATAAAAAACCATATTTTGTACCATATTACTCATGCCCCCCTCCCTAAAGTGCATCTTATGAGTGATGCCACCTGGAGCTGAAGCCTGAGTGCAGGGGAAGAGAGCATCTAAAAGCTATGTGAGTCTTTTCAAAGTCAAAGACAATGAAATAAAGAGACCCAAACCACAACAAGCTACAAACAAAAGGAATCTGTTACACCAGTAGTCTAGGATGCTAAGGGTGGAGGTACAGGATGCATGCTAGAAATAGGGTTGGCGTGTGGACCACAGAAGTTGTGGGATTTGCCCCAATTCACTGGTATGATGTACTTTAAACATAACTGTGAAAGACTTGTAAATCACATTTGCCTCAAAAACTATTTTAAAAAATGCTATGTATGTCTTACAGACAGGTACATCTTTTTTCTTTCTTTCTTTCTTTCTTTTTTTTTATTTTTTATTTTTTTGGTTTTCAGGTGCATCTTATATAGAGAAAAATATGATAGTAATTTTTATTTGAAAATGTATGCCAGTGCATTATAAAATATAAGTTTTGACTATAGTCATAGTTTGGACCTTTGTGATTATTTTATAAATAAAAAAATTATTTTTTAACAATGATCACCATTCAAAATATTCTTTCCTCTCTTCGTTTTGGGTTAGGCCCAGTAGTGCTAAGGATTTACTCCCAGCTCTGTGCTCAGGGGTCATTCCTCCTGCATATATTCAATATATGCAGCGCAGAGTATTGAATGAGAGTTTTCCATGGCAAGGAAGCAGCTTACTACTTGTACTTTGGCTTTATTTTGTTCATGATCTGAATTAAGCCAGAAATCTTTTTATTCTTGCAGTCTTGTCTTGAGAATTGCATGTGCTTTGTGTCTGTATGCTGCCTTTGCAAAATCCAGTTTGTGAAGATTTCTAAGACTTCCTATAAAGTTAAGATTAGATTTTTTTCTAAATTTATAGTATATTCATATAATCAATTTTATGAAGGTCATTTTTCCTACTGACTTTTCTGTGTTCCTAAAAATATATAGATTGAATGTGATTGTTAAGGGTAAGGAGCATCTGTGCATTTCCAATTCCTATTTAATCAAAAATCATAAAATAAATTGCATATATTGGCATCATTATTATATTTATTTTTTTTACAAATCTTTCAAAGTAATATTTAAGGTACATAGTGACAATGAATGAGGGGCATTTCCACCACCAGTGTTGTCATTCTTCCATCCCTGTTCCTGGTATGCTTTCCATATTTCCTTCCTTTACTACCTCCAGAATGCCAGTGTCCCCATTTATACAGCTTGTTGTAGATTGGTTATTGATTCTGTTGTCATTGACTGTTGGTTTGGTGTTCAAGTCTGATCATTTTCTATTTCCACTAAATGTTCATACAACTGTCTGGTCCTGTTACCATCCATTTTCCCCCTTCAATTTTAGAGGCTGAATAAGATGATTCAAGTTATGTGATTCAGTTGGAGATAAAAAGGAAAAGAAAAAAAAACTGGAAGGAGTCAGTCTAGGTGTTATAAATTTTAATTTAGAAGAAGAAAGGGAAATAAGAAGAAAAAGACAGCAAAACAAAACAAAACAAAAAAGACAACAACAAAACAATAACAAAAAAAGCAAAAATAGAACAAAAAACTAAACCATCATTTACAAAAAGCAAACAAGCAACAAACAAATTGAAAAACAAACAAACAAAATGAAAACAAAAAAAAA